>PVIA01001416.1:0-282601 GCA_004024845.1 Tonatia bakeri
CTCTCTAAAAAATAAATAAAATCTTTAAAAGAAAAAAAAAAGAAAAAGTAATAACAGAAAACTTCCCTAACCTGGTGAAGGAAATAGACATACAAGTCTAGAAGCACAGAGAGTCCCAAACAAGATGAACCCAAAGAGGCCCACTTCAAGACACATCATAATTAAAATGCCAAAGGTTAAAGATAAAGAGAGAATCTTAAAGGCAGCAGAGAAAAAGAGTTAGCTACCTAAAAGGAAGCTTCCATAAGACTGTCAGCTGATTTCTTAACAGAAACTTTGCAGGCCAGCAGGGACTGGTAAGAAATATTCAAAGTGATGAAAAGCAAGGACTTACAACCAATATTACTCTACTCAGCAAAGCTATCAAAAGACATATAAAGAGCTTCCCAGAAAAGCTAAAGGAGTTTGTTACCATCAAACCAGTATTACATGAAATGTTAAAGGGTCTTCTTTAAGAAGAAAGGGAAAAATGATTGGAAATGTGAACAATAAAATGTCAAAAAACATATATCTATCAACAAGTAAATATAAAAAACAAAGTAAACAAATAAACAGAACCGAAACAGACTCATACATACAGAGAACATTTTAACGGTCGCCAGATAAGAAGGGGTTTGGGAAGAAGGGTGAAAAAGGTGAAGGGATTAAGAAGTACAATTTGTTGTTACAGAATAGTCATGAGAATGTAAAGTACAGCATAGGGAATATAGTGAGTAATATTCTGTGAGGTATGTATGATGTCAAATGGGTACAAGATTTATCAGGATGACCACTTAGTAATTTATGTAATGTCTAATCACTGGAGTGTATACCTGAAACTACTATAATATTGTATGTCAAATGGAAGTGAAAAATAAAAAATGATTTTAAAAAATTAGATGAAGGAAGGCTGTCACCAAAGACCACATATTGTATGATACCATTTTTATAAAATGTCCAGATTAGGCAAATCCAGAGTTAGAAAGTAAATTAGTGGTCGCCTAGGGCTGCGGTGAGATGGGGTAATCAGGAGTGACTGCTAATATGTATAGATTTCTTTTTGAAATGATAAAAATGTTTGAAAATTTATTGTGGTGCTGGTTGCATGATTCAGAGGACATATTAAACCTATTGAATTGTACACTTTAAAAACAAAAACACCCTGGCCAGATAGCTCAGTTGGTTAGAGCGTTGTCCCGATACACCAAGGTTGCAGGTTTGATTCCAATCAAGGCATATACAAAAAGCAAAGAATGAATGCATAAATAGGTGGAACAGCATATCAATGTTTCTCTTTTTCTCTAAAAGTCAATAAATAAAAAATAAAACAAAAACAAAAAGTACATGAAAGGCTGGGTGTGGAGCTCCAGGCTGCCGTATATATTTGCGATGCTTCCTGAGAACTTAGGATCCCTAAGTAAATGGATCACACTCCTTTTACCTTTGAGAGTTGTCAGACAGATAGTGTCGGCGTTTAATAATTCCAGCTAGAGCTCAGAGGATGGTTTGAAGTAGCACGTCTCATCAATGAGGCCTGACATGTGAGAGAATTTTCCTGCACGAAGAACTACAGCAAATGCCACGCTGAGGAGCTGCAGACTGGGAGCAAATCCACTCCATCCTACTATGAGCCCTTCCTGTTTTGTCAGCCAGCATGGTTTCCTAAATCTCAAATTGCAGCAGAACTGTTCTGCAATTCCATGGGTAGCTATTTCAGGAGCCTAACACAGCAGGACAAATGTGCACAAGTCCACACAGTATGACAGAAGAATTAAAAATGTATTTACCATCTGTTGGTAGTTTCCTTGTGAGGCTCTTTTCTTTTCGTCTCCTGCAGCCACAAATAGGGTCTCCTTACTTCCTTCTTCCCCCCTCAGAGAGCAGAGTTCTGTTCATATCTTTGGAAATGCAAGTCTTCCCCCCCACCTCTTACATTTCTTAGACTGTTAAACTTTGGAACTATTTCAGGTTCAAGGATCAATTCCCTCAAAGATAAATTGGAGTGAGTCTGCGGAAAGGTTGTAGTGTTTTATATTTCTTTTTGTGGTCAGGTTACTTTCAGATCCTACTATGGAGTCGTGGTCACAATGCATTGTTGGAAGCTCTAGGTTGGGACAGGAGAAGTAAGGCCCAGGCCCAGGGTAAATGAAAGAAGTCCTTAAACTAGGCTTGGAAATTTATGTTGACTTTTATCATCTACTTAGTCCCTACTGTAATGGGGTGTGCCAGGTGGGAGCCATGATTTCAAATAGGAAAGGGTCCGTGGAATGTGACCACAGACTTCGAGTGTCATTTCCAGCCATGTAGTAGCATGGATTAAAAAAAAAAAAAAAGCCCTAAGCTAGAGTACAGTTTTGGTAGTTGGGAAACCAGTTAGATTGATCTGAAACCATTCAATTTATATAGGAATATTCAATTCTTAGTAAGAATCACTAGCTTTAATTATTGGGCTATTGTATTATTCACTCAAAAATAGAGATTGGTATAAAAATAATGCCTTATCCAAAATATTGTAATGCAGTGGTATGACTCCAACGGACCTAATTCCATTCAAGTGAGGGCTTGTGAAAACACACTCAAGCTGCACACTCAGTGCTGGGCGACCTCGAACATTTTGCCTTGTCCTTCAAACAGCAAGCCTAGGCTTAATCATCTCAGAAGTGGGGATCATGATCTTTACCTCGTTATATCATTGTGGGAATCAGATGAGATGGCATGTGCAAAACTTGTATCATGTTGCCTGGCATAGAATGCGAGCTTGATAAATGGTAGCTTTTAAAAATTATGACTATTAAAGTCTATAGCTGTACTACTTTCTATTTTTCTCAAAACTCTTTCATACATGCTCTTTGATTCTGGTTTTGAATTTTTTAAAATTCTTCACAAATCTAAGCCTGAAGGTGAGATTCAGCTCATTCCAACTCAACTTCGATAGTTATAGCAGGTACAGCTAAGTCAACAGTCAAGTAAATAGAATATGTACCATACTGTGGACAAGATGCATTTGTTTTGGATTAGCTGCTAATGGACAATCATTGTATTGGGGCTTATAAGGCGCTACACATAGTAGGTCCTGAAAAGCATTATTGATTCATGAATTCATGTAACAGTTGATGAATCTTTAGTGGGTATCTATCATGTGCCAAGAACTGTTCTGGTACTTGGGGTTTTTCAGTGCATAAGAAAGACAAAATTCCTACTCTCTTGACAATAAACAAACAAAAAAAGGAAATAACAGAGAATGTTCTAAGGCAATACATTTATGAAATAATAGAGCATGGCAAGGTGGGTCAGGAAAGTCAGGGGTACATTTTTAAGTAGGGTAGTCACAGCAGGCTTCACTGGGAGATTGTGTCTTTTTTAGAAAAGAAAAAAAAAAGCTGAAGAAGGTGAGGGATCAGCAAGCAGAAAAGCCCTGAGGCAAGGGAGTGCCTGGCTTGTTCGAGGAACAGCTAAGAGGAACAGTGACACTGGAAATGTGGGAGGAGAAGGAAGAATAGTAAGAGTTGGGATCTGAAAATTTGAGTGCGTTCTGATGGTGTGGGGCCCTGTAGGCCTGGGGATGACTTTGACTCTGACTCCAGGTGGAACCGAGCCATTGGATGACCTGATACAGACAATTGGCTATGGCGTGTGCTGGTGATGGTGGAAGCAGAGAGACGATTTGGGAGGCTGGTACAATAATCCTGATGAAGGATAGTGGTGATTTAGCTCCAAGGGTAGCAGTCCAAGTGGTAAGGCGTGGTCAGATCCTGGATATACTCTGAAGGTAGAGCCACCTGAATTTTTGGACAGATTGGATGTGGGTTGTGAAAGAATGAGATGAGTCAAAATTCTTTCTGTAGCCATTTAATGAGATTTGTATGCAAGAACTGTGTGACGCATCTTATGGTAGCTCTGAGGGAGTATGTGTCTTGGGCTGGAGGGGAAGGCCTCCTTCTACCTGCTGGGGAAAACCTGCAGAAACAACTTACCCTAAGTCAACAATCAACCCAATGAAGCATGTTCTTTGAAATGTGAGAATCAGAAAAACTGAGGTTTTCATGAACACTTTTATAACCACAAAGGACAGTAAAAATATATGCAGTTTTTGGCTGTATTTTCTCAATGCCAAACAATTAGTTTCGTTTTTTCTTTTCCTCACCTCTGAAATAGCAACAGGAAAGCTGTTGATGCATCCTGGCAACCAGCAGAGGGAGCTGAGGAGTCCTGAGGAAGACCTTTGAGCTAAGGCCCAGCGCAGGAGTCTCAGCTCAAACCTCTAGTAACCTCCCTGCCTGGGCCAGAAGCCAGATGTTTCTGGGGTGATGGGAGGTAGTTCTAGAGCTGTCTTGGTAAATTTTCCATTCCACTGGACCTTTTGTTTATTGTTATTATCATGAGTAAAAGACCAAACATACATCTGGAACTGATTACCTATGTGCATCCATAAAGGAAAGAGATAAGGCCATATATATAAATAAAAAGAAGAAAAAGAATATAATTCTTTTTTAGCACTACAATTATAGATCTCAAAAAGAGGGTATAATAGTTGCCTAGAGATGCTGTAACAAATTACCTAAAACTGGGAGGTTTAAAACAAGAGTGATTTATATTCTTACATCTCTGAAGGCTAGAAGTCCCAAATCAAAGTATCAGCAAGGCCTTGTTCTCTCTCCTTCCCTGTGTCTCCTCTGTGTCTCTGTGTCTTTTCCTCTTCTTAAGAGGCCAGCAGTCATATTGGATTTAGAGGCCACCCTAATCTAGTTAAAACCTCATCGTAACTAATTACATCTGCAAAAACCCTATTTCCAACCAAGGTAACATTTACAAACACTGGGGTTAGGACTTCAGTACATCTTTTTGGGGAAGAGATTTTAACCCACAACAGAGGGCAATGGGAACTCACATGAAGAACTGACCAGTGTGGGGAGTCACATACATGGAACAATAAACAATTGTAAAGGGAGGTCACATGGGCTTGGGAGTAACAGGAAGTATTTGGATAAGATACGCCCTCACTTAGGATACTCTCCATCTGTGCTTATGGCCCTGAATTTTTTTCTGTCAGACTTTCAAAAAATATTGTATAAATAAAAAGAATAAGAAAATAGCACTTCTCTGACTCATACATTGGGCAGAGCCGCAAACTTGTGATAATCAGGAAAGCCTTCACAGAAGTGTTGATGCTTGAGCTGGATCTCAGAGTGTGAAGATAAAATAGCCCTGCAAGGAAAAGGTGGGGGGAGGAGAAAGGGCCTCCCCTGTAGAGAGAAAGCCTATACAAATGTATACTCACGCTGTACCTCCTTAAGTAGGATGAAAAGTCTCTGAAGGCAAGGTCCATGTCACTTACTTGATCTGTATTATTCAGACACAATATTAAATGAATGAAGGGGACAAAATGTTCCTGGTTTTAATAAATGCACAAATAATCACACGATAACCTGGAAGAACACAAGAACGTACATAAGGAAGAGTTAATTATTGCACACATTTGCCAAAGCACAAATATGGAAACCCTACCCTCAGCCAGATCCGGAGAAATCAAAGGGCTGAATGTGGTATAAATTCCTCTGCCCTGATTGCACCCGGAGATCTGCCAACATTTTTTCTCTGATATATTTCTTTGTGTACACTGTACTGGGTTCTTGAAAACCTGATCGTGAACTGAGATATGCAATTCTGAATCACCACTGTGATCTAGGAAAATTAACTCCTTGCTGATCTTCCCAGAGAGGCACCCAAGTTTGTTGCCGCTGAGATCTGCATCAGGATCTGGCTAGGTTTCTGTCATAGAGCAACTCCCCTTTTTTGGCATAAGAATGTACAGGATGCCGGTGAAGTTTGAACTGGGTCATCTAAGTCTTTTTAAATGCAGGATGATTCATTGCTGGGGGTTGGGGAGAGAGGACAGCGAAGGGGAAGGAAGTGCTGAGTAGGGAGGCGGAGAGTTGTAATTATGAAATTGACTGCAGAAAAAGCTAGTTCTGGGAGTGACTGGGTCACATGTTCTTACTATTGGCATTTAAGTTACAACTTTTAAACCAGAGGTAGGGGAGAGTTTGGGAAACAGATCATGCAACTGATTGATTGGCTTTCAGAGGAGAAGCAGAGATGTCTCCCATGTTTATTAGAATTACAATGTATTAATTCCTCTTTACACCTGGCTAAAATTAAAAAAAAAAAAAAGAAAAAGAAAAGCTCTCCCATGACAGTACAGTTAGCAGAATAAAAATTTGGCTGCAGTAGTATGAGTAAACAATTTGTCTTCTTCTATCTGATTTACTGGCATTGTAGCTGACAGGGTCTTCCATTCTGTGCATTCATTTTGTACGTAAAAAGGGATTGTTTGTAATTTACAGTGTAAGTCTGAGTGCTATTATTCTGCTCTGTCAGAAAGCATCTGTGGCAGTAGCTATCAGTTCACGTCTGTGCCACATACACAAAGCAAGTCAGTCTTGAGAGCTCCCCAACTCTCCCAGCAGTCAAATTTGGAGAGGCCCCATGGAAAGGGGTTCTGCAAATATCAAACTCCTGACAACTCTCACTGAAATCATGACGTGGGCAGTTTTATTATTATTATTATTTACATCAAAAAGCAAACTTTGCCAATGCGGCTTTCTCCAACTCTTCCTTTTTTGGGTAAAGTTGGTAAATTCCTTATAAAATAATTTTCTCAAACCCTGACCCTCATTTGGGTCAGCTTCTCCTGACTAATACTGAGTCCAGAAAAATGTAGAAACTGAGAGAGCTTACAGCTATGTATATGTGTGTTTTGATGTCATGAAGCTAGAATAACAAAGAACTTCACTTCCCTAACAAATTGGTTTTATTTATTTATTTATTTAGCCCGTTTGTTGCCAGTGACCTTATTTTGAAGGCACTCCAAGCTGTACATGTACTACCCATCAACTGCCACTACCTTAAGTTCAAACAATGGTGGCTTTGGGTTTTGATTTTAATTTGGAAAATGTATTTCTTTTGAGGAAACCAAATGCCAAGTTGTTAATGAAATGCTTTTAATAGATTTCCAAGTGCTCCTGGCCAATACCAAGCAAAATTCAACACACTCAACTTGAAGCCTTAAAATATCCATTTTCTTTTTATTTAAGAAAAGCTGTGTTCCTAAGATGACTAAGACCGTAAGTTCTGATGTTTCCTAGATCACTGCATTACATTCAATCTTGATCACAGTTACATTGATGAAAATTTATCAGGTCTTGCTTGTGAGATTATTTCGCTTAAAATCATCTTATTTCCTTTTGGCATGTCCTATTGTACTAAAGATATTACAAAGTTTTGTTTTTTTTAAACAGGTTTCCTTTTGATGGCCTTGATTTGTTTTATAATTATGGAGCAATTCTAAAATTTTCACTATCAATGCCCAAAGCCATCTGTTACAAGACAGTACCATCCCCAAACCATTCAGCCTCAAGCAGCAAAAAGAACTGTAACTCTAGAATGCTTGTGCTTTCTAAAACAGAGCATAAGTTTTCCATCAGCTTCCCAGTAAAAAGATGAGTCACAGAAGAACCTAACCAATGCATTTTGCAGGCTCATTCCAGTTCCACCAATGAGAGATGATGCCTTCTCTGACAGATAGTTACCTCTCAGGGATTGTTTTAACAGGAATAAGGTCCATCTCTGCCAGGTGGAATCTAAGGAAGCTAGAAAAGTCACTTGCATTATCTACTACACTGTAGCAGAGAGCCAAGCCGGGATCCCCAGTTGTGGGTTCTTGGGACTCATTCCGGTACCTCCCCAGCCCCACTGTCTATACCCGTACTGTCCATTAGAAATATAATATGCAGCTCTGCCACATGCAGAATGTTACATTTTATAGCAGCCACATTAATAAGTACAAAGAAATTGGTAAATTTAATTTTAACAGTTTATTTCATTTAGCCTAATATATACAGAATATTTTCATTCCAACATTTAATCAATATAAAAATTGTTGAGATACCTATACATGTGTATATATGTATGTAGATATATGTGCACGTATTATTTCAAAGTCTGAAGTATGTTTTATACTACAACTCATCTCAGTTTGGACTGACCACATTTCAGGTGGTTGGTAGCCGTAGTGGATAGTGCAGGTCTACGCTAAGGCACTTGTGTTTAACTGTAGGCAGACCCTCATTGAAAACTGCCCCATGCATACTGTCAAATCACAGCCTACTGACAGATGTTTGAATACAATGATTGTGACGTCACTCTTCACTATCAGTGGTGTCGTTTCCGCTCCCCAGAAACCTGTCCTGCTATGGTTTGGTGAAAGGTCAAGCAAGATGACCCAGAAGCATATCCTTTAAGAGTCCCTGTGCTGCATGCAGAGCTTAGCTGCTCTAGCCTGGGTGTGGCAGGCTGACCTCAGAGTCCGTTGTGTGAGTGGTTTTCACTTTTGTTTTTAGTTTATTTATCTTTTCTTGTCTCCCCAGCTTTATTTCAGGGTGCAGTCTAAGGAAAGTATATTTGTTTTGCGAGCATGCTATGATTTGCTCAGATTTTTAAATGACATACGTAGGCTAACACCCTCCTTATTATAGCATGGTTAAAGGTCTGTCAGTGTTTCCATTAAAAATTAAAACTTTCTGGGATTCATTACACAGCCATAACAAATTGCTCCAGACAGAAACTTGGCAAATCCTACTTTCACGTAGGATGAAATTATTTTTAAACAATTTTTTAAAGATAAAAATAAATAAATATTTACCATTTAGATTTACTCATGTGACTTTTTGGGGGGATAGGGAAGGCATTCAGATAAAATATACATTATAGCTTTACATTTTGTTTTATAAATTTGAAATATTAACATTAGTCTGTAAGTCAAATTTTGCTGAAGAGTCAAGAAAGATGGTTCAGATGATTACCTTTCCACCTCCCAAATGTCTAATGCTTCTCCTATTTGAAAGTCTGGTTGATACAATGACTGTTGAGAGGTGCTGGGTCCAGCAACTCTGAGTCTTTCCCTTTTTATCACAGTAAAAATGAGT
This sequence comes from Tonatia bakeri, assembly GCA_004024845.1. Lineage (NCBI taxonomy): Eukaryota > Metazoa > Chordata > Mammalia > Chiroptera > Phyllostomidae > Tonatia > Tonatia bakeri. The sequence continues at coordinate 8,964 of PVIA01001416.1, forward strand.
GGTTTTCAAAAGGTAATATTTATTTTGACATAAATTCCTTGAAGACAAAGATGTCTTTCTCATCTTTATAGTCTTATGATCCAGTTATTGTAGGTGCATAATAAATGTTGGTAAATAAGTGAGAAATACCTCAAACCATAAGGCTGTTGGTTAAATGATAATTACATACAGAACGAGCTGAGAATTAAGACATAGTCTCTATTCATAAATTTCATTTAAAAATTCATTTATTAAATATTCTCTATCTAGTAACTTTGGAAAACCTTTAAAACTATAAAGAACATGCTTGCCAAGTCTTTAACCACTATGACAGGGGTGTCAAACTCATCTTCACCAGGGGCCACATGAGTCTCGTGGTTGTCTTCAGAGGGCCAAATGTCATTCTAGGACTGTGTAAACGTAACTACTCCTTAACTAGGGGCAAGGAACTTGGCACTGCCAATGGGTAGAAACAAAGTACTGAACCAGACAAAACAGGGTGGAGGGCTGGCTTCAGCCCGAGGGCCTTGTGTTTGCCACCTGTGCTCTATGATTTCCCTCCTTTCTGAACACCTCAGTGGATTATTATAACAATTAAATGGCCCAATGCTATGAAAGTATAAGCCAGTTCCAAAACTTTTTTGAGGCTTGGCTTTTTCATGTCTTGTCCACTTCATAGCAGTGTTTGAAGATTTAATATGGGAGACTGTGAGAAATGTAAAATGCTACACAGATATAATTCAAATGTAAGTCCTCACCACTGCAAACATTAAAGACAAAATCCTAAAATTACTGTGAAGTTAAACGTGGTAAGAAGGCCCTGGCCAGGTGGCTCAGTTGGTTGGGGTGTCGGCCTATACACCAAAAGGTTGGGGATTTGATTCCCGGGTGAGGCAATTGATGGATCTCTCTCTCTCTCTCTCCTCCCACTACCTCCCTCTCTTTCTAAAAAAATTAATTAAAAAATTATATCCAAGCAAAAATATATGTCAGAGCATTTTTTCACCAACATATTTAAATCCAAAAGAAATGAATTTATGAGACATGGTGATGGGTTAATTGACTCCAACATTTTTTCAAATCCTCACCCAAGGGTATGTTTATTGATTTTAGAGAGAAGAAAGTGGGGGAGAGAGAGAAGGAGGAGGGAAAGAGAGAGAGAGAGAGAGAGAGAAACATCAAGGTGAGAAGCGTCTATCTCTTGTACACACCCCGCCGTGCCCTGACAGAGTCCAGCCCGAAAACTTTTTGGTGAACGGAGGCTGCTCCATCCAGCTTGGCCACCTGACCAGGGCCTGACTCCGACATTTTTAAATAAGTAGGAGTCACTCTTAGCGTTGCCTCATTCTGTATGTCATCTTAATTTTTTCGATTTTATTGAGAAATAATTTACATACATCATGCTCTAAGTTTAAGGCATACAGCATGATAGTTTGATTTACATGTAGTGTGACATGTTTTTTTTTTATTTTTGACTGGAGAAAAGCTAAGGCATCTTTTCCAAGTATGACTTGTGATGTCCACCATTTTTTCAAGTATTCAAGCCTAAAACCCCAAATAAGTACATATATATTATATTTCACTTCCAGACTGTTTGATATTTAGTTGTTATAACCTGGTAAGCTCTTTGTATTTGCTTGTTTTTGTTTTGTTTTGAACTATATAGGAGGCTACTTCCAAAGAAAAAAATATGCTACCATTTAAAACCACTTACGGTTCTCAGACTGCCTGTGCACTTGGTTCATTAAAGTGCTCTTGTGCTCCCTCTGCTGCCATGAAGGAAGCCTTTCTGTTCAAGGCCCAGTGCATTCCTCAGAGTGTTCTCTTGGTGATGATGATGCAGATTTGTGCATCAATCACAGCTCTCCTGAAGTGCAGTATGATTTAACCAAAGCATAAAATGTAGTAATTTTTCATTAAAAATTAAAAATTAATAAAAGAGGGAGGGAATAAAAAAGGAATAAATAAAGGAATTAAGTTCTGCGTCAGTGGCCAAATTCATGCAGACAGAGCTCTTGTAGAAGAGACAGCATTCTTCACACTTCTGTGCTTAGGAGTCGCCCAGGGGCTGGTTCAAAGGCAGACTCTGATTCGGTGGGTCTGGGGTGGAATGCTCGTTCTGATTGTCTCAAAAGCTCCCAATTGCTGCTGCTGTTCTGAAGACACTTCGGATGCAAGATGTAATGATGTAATATATATTTGATAGCCTAGTTGCAACCTTCAACAGTGGATACTACCAAAAGAGTGAAACAGGTATTAGGGATGAAATTATTTTCCATGGTGTTTGATCAATGCAGAACACAAATTAGGAGTAAGGCTCAGCAGGCCTTGTTTCTCAATTTCATTTCAAAGTTTGACTTATGCTTGTATGAATATAGTATCAGGTTTATGAATAAGACCACAGTACTACATATTTGTCTACTGGCTTCGTGAAAGCTCTACTCTTCTTCCATTGGGTTTTTATTTGCGTGAGAGTGTTGTTTTTAAAGAATCAGTACCAGCTTTTTGTGATTGTACATTTACTGTTTTGCCATCTGAAAATAAAAGATTTCCATGCTAAAGGTAATGAAGTTGTATCATGACTATTATTATGTTTATTTTGTTTGGACCTTGCAGGAAGAAATAGTTACAGATCTTAATGGCAGTTTATGGCTTGAATCTTAGTGGCTAAGAAAGTTAATGACACATTTCTTATTAGTTGTTCTTACTGCTTTGGTAATATACATATTTAGCTTCATTGAGGGAATATTTAAATAAATTGACTAACTCTAATCTGAATTATATGTTTTAAGGTTTATAAAATAAATTAACTGCTTGTGCCAATGCAACAATTAAAATATTAGCTCTTTTTATAAACTGAAAGTTCTCTAAATATAAGATGTCTAAAAATAGAGTGTAGGTGGATTGGACAGTCTGCAGATTAAGAGTTGGAATAAAAACATCTCAGTTAAGCCAAAAACATGGCAACCAATATTTTCTGTTATAAAAATATTTTAGATGAGTTTTTATGAAAACTGTCTGAAATTGAAATGAATAGCAGAAGCTCTCTGTTTATTCACAGGCCAGTAATAAGAATACCTGCAGCACAAAGCATACATCTTTTCCGTGCAGAGCCGACAGCTGCTGCTCCTTTCAGAAGCCAGCTCTGCAAAGTGGGGGAAAGCGATATTCCCCGGTTCTGTCTGAGGTATTAACCTTCACCTTGATAACACTAGGAAGAGCCTTTTCAGGAAACTGATGTTAACTGTCCACTAGAGGCTGTAATGAGACCAACAATGTCATTTTAGACCAACTCTGGGTTTAAACTATAACGATCACTGATTTTTAAATGAAAAAAAAATTGTAGAAACGAGGAACAGTGAACAGTAGTAGTTCTATTTAAATAGCCATGTACGTGTATATGGTATTTCTAAATGTGAGCAAAATATTTCAGGGGCTCTACACCTTCATAGTTATGCAAATTTTTATTTCTGTAGCGTGTTGTTTCTCCAATACGGTTGTTTAAAAGCTGACACATTCCTTTTGGTGATTCCCGTATCCTGCTTCGGTTGGTGACTAACCGTTAGGTCATAAGTAAACTCAGCCAAAAGGTTTCTCAAATACAGCTTACAGTCAATAGTGGTGGCTTCCAGAGACAAACTTACTTGGAAGGATTATGTTTCCAGACACTTGGTTCTAAGCACCTGAAGGAGGTCAAATGCTGCCCAGACACTTACTGGCCTTCCAGAATTATCTGCAGCAAGGGGAACACCACACTAAGCTCCATTTAGCATGATGTGACTTCTCTTCCTCCAGGTGTATCACCTGTGGGCAAGGTGCACCCCTCGAAAGAAGATTCCTTCCCACCCAACTAACACCAGGCGGTGGTACATGCGGAGGGGGCAGGTGGTGGGGAGTAGAGAACCGCAATTAAAAATTGAGTCCAGAGGAAGTTCTTCGGCATGGATTCACTGAGAACTGCCATTTGATGCTCGGTTTGCTTTCTCTATCTCCTACACTAGTTACCTCATTTCCGATTAAATTAATGATCCCGAATTAGCTGCGAGAGGAGTACGCGGGTAGTCTACCAGGGTTACAGCTGGGTAGTTCCACACCCACAGCCGATTTCGGGACTTGCAGGAAGAGAAAGGAGGGCAGGGAGGTCACCGACTTGTCCAGGCAGTAAAGGTAAGGGTGCACGTGCAGTAGGTTAAGGGGGGTACCCTTAAAACTTTCTAGAGTTGCAAGCAAAGGCAATCCCCGCCGCCCGGTGGTCTGGGTCTTGGAACGCTGAAGCCAAACCGAGTGAGGGTGAACGTGCAGGACGATCGCAGTCAGCCCTCTTAGTACGCTTCTCTGCACCTAGGGAATCAGCAGTGGACCGCCTCCCCTCCCCTCCCCATGGGCTACTTCACTGGCTCGGAGCCAGAGAGTCCTCTAAGGAGCCTGATTGCACCCCGCTGTGTCCTGTCCCTTCCAAGGAGGTGCAGGGACCCAGGGAGGCGCGCGAGGACCGATCGGTCACCGCTACAATTACCTCATCGCCTCAGCTCCCCGCCCCTTTCCCAAACCTGGAAGAACTGTCCCCTCCGGCCAGTGTCTCCTCTCCCGCTCCTAGTCCCTTGACTCCAAGTCGGTCTTGGGGAAACGCGCCCACCTCCCTGAGGGCCGCCGTGCCCGGGCCGCGCGCACCGAAGGGTTAAGGGCGCGGGCCGCCAGCTCACCCTGCGCTCGCCGGGCTCCGAGCCGCTTGCCCCACCGCCCGCCGGAGGGTGCCCCCCCTCCCGTCGGATCCTTGAGCTGCGGCGGCGGCAGCCAACTGCTCCATATTTGGCTTCTATTACACATTTACATACTGGAGCGAGCGAGCGAGCGCGAGAGAGCGCCAGGGAGGGAGGGCGGAGGGAGGAGGGAGGAGGGAGGGGAGGGGAAGAGAGTGTGGGGGGAGGAGGAGGAGGAGGAGAGAGCAGAGTATACCGCAGACATCATTTCTACTACAGTGGCGGAGCCGTACAGGACCTGTTTCACTGCAGGGGGATCCAAAACAAGCCCCTTGGAGCAGCAGCCAGAGCTACAGCAGCCGCAAGACACTGTTTCTCTCCCTCTGCCCCCCCTTCCCCACGCCACCCCAGATCCATTTACACTTTACAGTAAGTGGCGATTTTTTTTTCTCCTCTGATTCTGTCTCTACCCTCCCCCATCCCCTTCTCCCCTGATTTAGATTAACATTCCCTCTACCCCCGCTCTCCTAAGATGGGCCAAAGCAACAACCAGCAAACAAACCCCAAACCCCAATCGACAGCACGGAAAACAGCTTGAAGAGGAGCGAAGGAAATCGACGCGGCTTGTTGTGTTGTTTGTGTGTGTGTGTGTGTACATACAACCTTCCCCGGCTTTAGCCTCCCGGGCCGACACCCCGATTTGGGCGCGGGGATGGCCGGCAGGGGGACTGCCGGGGACACGGTGGGCTCCAGCGGAGCGAGTGGGCGCGCCCGGGCTGGGGGCGCGGGGGTAGAGCGCGGCGGCGGCGCCGGGCTCGGGCGGCTGCTGGTCTGGCAGCGAACGCGGAGGGTCATGTCCTCCTCCCTGGAGGTGGGGTAAAGGGAGGCGACGGCCGCTCGAGTCGCGCTTCCCTCTCCTCCCGTGCCCCCTCCTCACTCTTCTCCCTAAAGAGGGTGGTGGGAGCGGGCAGGTCTGGAGGAGGGGCTAGGCTGACTCGCAGGTGGCTGCCCGGCCTCGGTGGCCCGTGGCTGGGGTCTCCTCGCGCAGACCAGCCTCGCCGGGCGTTCGGCTATGGACCGGGAGGGGTCAGCGCCAGCGGAGGAGCCTGGACACTGTGCGCGGCCAGGCGCAGGCGGTGGGAGCGCGAGGGGTTGGTGGGGGCGGTGGGGGTGGGGGCGGGGGGGGGGCGGCGCGGAGAGATGGACGCGGGGTCGTAGTGCTGGGAGCGCGGCCGGAGTGGCGGTGGCGGCCCTGTTGGTACAGTCGCTTCCTGATCCTGTGTTGCCGCTGTGCCGCCCGGAGCCGGGAGCCAGTGAGCGCCCAAGCCCCGGCCGGCACCCCCGCCTGCGCCGGCGGCTAGAGCAGAGGAGCGGCGGCAGGCGCTGCCCTGCCAGCGTCGGAGTGCAACGCTGCGCGGCTGCTAGGAGGGTGAATGAAGCCAGGAGGAGGGGAAGGAGGAGGTGGCGGTGGAGGCGCTGCGGGGATTGGGATGCGCCCTGGAGCCCCGCTGCTCGTTCTCTCCGGGCCGGGTCGGAGACACTGCCACTCCCGCGGCCGCCGCCGCCGCCTCCTACGTGGTCCCAGCGCTTCGCGCAGGCCGGCCCCGCAGGGGGCAGGGAAGGGGCCGGACGGGCGGAGCGAGAGGTGAGGCGGTGGCGGAGCGCGGCGGGAGAGTGATTGAGCGAGCGCGCGAGTGTGAGTGCGTTTGTCTGTGCGCGCGCGGGGGGTGGGAGTCGACGGGGGCCGTGGCAATTGAGAGGGGGCCCTCCGAGGCCACTTGGCTGACTCTGCAGCGCCCGACCCCTCTTCGGCCCCCCTCCCTCAGACTGCCATCCCAAACTCCGTGGCTTGTGCTTTCATTTTATTTCAGACCACGTAGGGGACTGACTGGAAGCAATGAAACAATCTAGGTTTTCTAGAGAGACTGAGCAAGAACCTTGATTGGGGGCGAAAGTAGAGTGGTGGTGGAGATCCTGCCAGAAACAAAACAAAACAAAACAAAAAAAATCGTCTTCTAAGGACTGTGGGGTTCAGTTCAATCCCGTGGCGGCTCTGTTTTGTTTTGCTTTCTTAGTGTATAATCCTACAGATAAGAGGGTAATATAAATACTTCGGAAGATTGGGAAATTGCTGAAGAGTAGTAAGGGCAAAAAAAAAAAAAAAAAGCCAGTCGGAAGCTGGTTATATAATGCGCGATGTGGCTAACGAGAACGGCAAGCTATTTTTATTTTGTTTACCGTATGCTGTGCAGTAGGGACTCCTCCAAACTGGTTCTGTCCCCGGAGAGATTTTTTAGCTTCTCTGTGAGATCCACAGGATACAGCTTGCAAAATTAGAAGACCCCATTACACCCACAGAATCAAAACTAATGCCTTAGAGTGGCTTACTCCCTGCACATCCTGTCGTGCATGCAAGGGAATGTGTGTATGCAAATAAGTTCTCCTTTGGCAGGCTGGTAGCCACAGCTCAATGACATTTGTGTTTTATAATATAGGCTGTTCTTAATATTTAAACATCATCGTTACATATCGCACACAGCAGAGGGTAGTTATTGAGGTTTATTTTTAGGCACAGGTACCGGTAGTTACTTTTCAACAGTGTTAGCTAACCCATTTCTGTTTGGGTTTGGGGGGAGACCTGCAGTTCCTTGAAGACCCTGTTAAAGCCCACCTTGTGGTTTATTTGGTGGGCGAAGGAAGTTCGATACTTGAGCTTTTCTTTTTTCTTTCTTTTCTTTTTTTCTGGAATGAAGCATATGCCTGGGGAAACCACCAGAGAGGAGGATGAGAAAATCCTGCACATGAACTCTTGGGAAGGGATTGCACCATAACAGCTAATGCTGTGGCATTTAAATCTCCTCTGACTGCCCTCTGTGCATGTATCAGTCAGTATTTTAACAGCTCCACAGACAAGTGGGCTTAAATGATCCCTTCTGCATAAAGCAGGGGTAGAAGTCTCTTTTAAACCTTCTGCCTGCCTGCCTTTCTCCTCCTGTAGATATGGTCAGTGGTGTAGGTTTTCGGTGCACTTACTCCAACCCTGATCACTCATGTAATTAGATCAGGCTGCCATGGCAACAGGCAGTGTTCCTTGTCCATTCAGGTGGGTTTGTTTTGTGCCTGGACTATTCCAAGTGTCTTATGTACGGTATTTGTGCTGCCCAAGCCAGACGAGAGACTTCACTATTTCAATTGCGTCTTTCAGTCATTTGGACGGAGACGCTGAGTGAGGCTTCTCCATACTCATAAAGGAGACCAACAAGCTGTTCTTACTGGGTGTACTATGTAAATGCCTCTCCCCAGACAGTGAAAGGAGACCGACAATCCTGCTGGTGTTTATTGTGAACAGATCAACAAGTATTTGGTGCTTGTTAGAAACCTTTCAGAGCTGGCGAAGGCAACATTTCTTTTGCCTGGTGCCATTGGCCTTGCAGGCAGGCATTTAACCCTTTCAAGTGTGAAAGGGCTCATCCTTTACAATCCAAGTTTGTCAGTCATCATGACTGGTTTTCTATAGCATTTGTTCAGTTGGAGTAATTTATTTGGGAAGGCTATCCCCATTGTCACATTTTTAAACTTTACAGCCATCATAATAGAATAAAAAGGGGGGCACTGATAGTAGGCAGCCATTATGAATATATTTATTCTTCATTTGGATCTGTGACCATGATCTTTGCATCTGTGGCAGTAAGTTAAAAGGTTTTTGTCTCGGGAAAGAAATGATACAGGCCTGTAGCTGGTAGACTGATGTGTGTTGCTTTTGCACAATAAACAACTTCTGTTCTATTTTGGGATATAATTTAATGAACATTTAATAATTTAGAGAGCAGCAGTCTACTCTTTGCATTAGGACATCACCTTACTAAGCCTGTTATGCAAAGACCAGTGTTACAAAAATACAAGCAGCTTTGGTTGAAGCTCTGTGTTGCTCGGGCAATCCAACTAAAGGGAAGTATTTTAGTAACCCTGATATTTGAAAGTAAAAATAATTGAGAATATTCATGCCTTGATTTAGTTGTGACCCTGCCGGTGTACAGTTTTATAGCTCCCCCAGCTAAATTGGTAAATCCTTTTTTTCCCCTGGGTCTAGGATTGAAAGTGCCCTATACTTACTTGGTGGTGGGAACTGGGGTTATGAGTTTCTGTTAGTGAGTTTATGTGGTTGATAACTGGATTGTGTCCTGCTCAGATCAAGCGCTGCAATGGTGAAAACGAGCTATTATTACTTCGAGGAGGTAAGCAGATGAGAAGCAAGAATATAAAATAAGGCACAGAAGTGGAAGTTTTACACAAAACCTTGGAGGTCCTGGATGATGTTTTACAACTTAGAGCAAATTGTTTTTACTTGCACTAAAATGTGAACACGTATTTTTGAGTGCACAAATTCATGCTAAAATAAGGATGAAAAATGTACTTGATTTGGAACTGTGAAAGTTAATATTTTCCTGTTTGGATTTCGTTTTAAGAGGGTTTGGTAAACAGGGTGATTCTTTTTCAGAAATATTATAAATCAGCTTCAGGGCTTCTGAATTGTCTTTTATCTTAGAGAAAGGTTCAAGGAAAATCTCTTAGCTAACAGATTATACGTCAAATGCCTGTAGATGGCCCTGCGTTTCAACATACCTTACTCAGTTGTCTGGGAGTCCTGGGAAAGGTCAGCCTTAAGAGATCATTAAAGTGTTAGTCAACACAATTCTGAGACTCCTGTTTTTATTGTCACCACAGAGTTTAAGGACTCACATTCCTTTTGTATAATGTGCCTTTATTTATTTTATTTTTTCTGCTCTGAAATGTCAAGTGGATTGTACTTTGGCACTTACCTTCAATGGCAGTTTCTGATGACTAACACTTTGTGACACCAGCTCCTTTTGTTTCCTCTTAGAAGTTAGTCAAGAAACATCTTTTACTAAAATCCTGAAATTAGGTAAATATAATTCTTTGAACTACGGTTGTCTGAAAGTAATACATAGTTTAGGCTCTGAAGAGCTTAAATACTTGCATATGTAAACTGACAGTGCAGTAAGACAGAATATCATCTTTAGGGGAAGGTAGATAATTTTATTTCTGTTGCCTCGTGTTTTCAGAATAACTTGATAATTTGAATGATTGGCTTCTGTGAGAGATTTAGATATGTGCAGTTTAATTGCTTCAAAGAACAGATTTAGCTCCTGTTATACTTCCAAAGTTAGCAGAAGGAGGCCCTCATTTTTTTTAAAGCATTGAAAATATTTATAAATCATTGAAACCCCAATAGAGAGAATAATTCTGTTTTAGGGCATTGCATATAGGACTGCCCTGTTTTTTAAAGAATGAAGTTGGAAAGCAGTTGAAATCATGCTGTTCAAATTTTAGATTCATTAAATTTAGTTTAATAAAATACTCATTCAGAAATTCTTTGAGATGATATAATGATAAGTATACTGAGTGCTAGTTTTAGAGACTATTCTTAAATGTGAGCTGAAAGAGTTGTAATTGGATCACAGTTTTAAAAATACACATAAATACTTAAAATTACAGTAGTAGTAAAAAATTTTGGGTAACCTTTACTTGTGGGAACAGTACAATCTTTTTCTTATTTCATAATTTACATATTTTTATCTTGATCAGTGTATATACTTTATAATCCTTATAAATCTGAACTTTTCATGCTCATGTACAATAAATATTTGCACCACATATTACCATCACAAATGTGCTAAAACATGTTTAGAGCTGTTACAAAAAAGCAACAAGCATATTTTCTTTGACATATTTGATGTTAGCAGAAATGTATCATTGATTTTTCTGTAACTTTAATGCATGCCATTTGTGGAGTAATGAAAATGCAATGATAATTGCTATAACGTAAGCAAAAATTGTATCATACCTGAAAATTACTTTTCAGAAACTTCATTATATGTAATCAGAATTGGAGACTTAAGGGGGCAGGGTCTCTCCTGATGAGGGTGTTTTGATTCAGGCTAAGAGGAACTCTTCCCCGCTACCCACACACACTTAGGAGTTCTTTAACATGACATGTTTCAAGAGAGTCATTTAGCAGAAGGTTTTTTTAAAAACAATTTATTGATTGATTTTAGAGAGAGAGAAGGAAATAGAGGGGGAGAGAGAGTAAAGGAAATAGAGAGATAGAGAGAGGGAGAGAGAGAAACGTCGATTTGTTATCCACTTATGTATGCATTCATTGGTTGCTGCTTGTATGAGCCCTGACCTGCAGTCCAGACTGAAACCTTGGCGGACGCTCTAATCAACTGGGCTACCTAGCCAGGACCTAGCAGAAGCTTTTAATGATAATTGTTACGGATGGCTGACCTATAAGCACTTCTGCTTCTAGCATTCAAAGAAAGTGTATTTTTTCTGTCCCTGTGTATGACAAATTTTATTTTTTTGCACTTTTAGCTCTGGCCTACTCTCTTCGAAGTATTTATATTATCTCCTGTTTTACATTATTTACATATTATCTCTTCTTCATTGACTAGCACATCAATGTTATGTAGGCCATCTTTCTTACTAATCTTCCACTATTAATGGTATTGCATTATGTTGCTCTGCTGTGATTTTTAAAAATTAAGTATTCCATTTCGGTGTATATATTGTATAAGACAGTCTATAGGGTTTTTTTGGCATATTGTTTGTATTATTTTGCAATGAATCCATTTTCCTTGCTTTTATTCTTTGTTACTTTCCTCTGATGGAGTACAGCAAGTTATGTTAACTCTCTTAATTACTGTAACTGGTGTAGCAACACAAATACTTCTGAAATAAGTAGGCATACCAGTGAGAGTAAATTAATATTTTCCAGCATTCGCATCGTGTTTGACTGTTCTTTGCACTTCAGCAGAATAAGAGACTGTAATTTGGACTCCATAAAACCTTATCTGCCAGGTGATATGTAAATAGGATTGTGTGCACACATCGATATACAGGCAAACATTCTCTCAACTATTAGCTCATAAAGAAAATGCTGCCTGCAAATGCACAGTACCTGCACCTTGTTCGAAAGTAATTATCCAGGTTCTCTGCTTCATTTGATGTTACTAGATGAAATTAAGACTCCTCCCCTTAAAACAAATGTGTGTAAGAGTAATTAGAATTTTGTGAGTGTCCATTTAACTTGGTCACAATTTAAATTTGTCACTCAACAAGCTTTTTCATAAAGGGATAGTGCCTTCAAAGATGTCATAGTCTAGAACAGTTTAAGAAGTTTATCTTCTTTTTCTGTACTCACAGATAACACATGGTTAAAGCAAAGGACTAGAAAACTAACATCTTTTGGTTATCAGTCCCAGGCATTCAACAACAGACACTTAAATAGGTACTTGGTGAATGGGTTAGTTAGAAGTAAGAATACTTTGGCTACTATTCATTACTTTGAAAAGTGTTGGAAAGCAATTGAAATTATTTTCCTTTCCAGCTGGACTGTGCTCTTAAAAATAGTGAGTGTGTATGGATGAAAATAATCATGACTACTGAGATGTGTTGCCATGTACCCAAGGATAATTGGCTCACTTACCTGTTTACAGATTGTTCACATTGGAGATCATATTCATAGCTCCAGAATAGTTTGTTTCTGACACCCAATATAATCCTGGGCCTTCTCCTTCCTACTGTTACCTGGCATGGGTTTAGGAAGCCCAAACTAAATTTAAAATCAGCCTAAACAAATATGCAGATCAGCTCCAGTAATCAAAGACTGGAAATCAGGTCAGTGATGACTAATTTGGGGATATTTTATAATAACTGTGCTACTGATTTTATTTAATGTGGACAACTGGGAATTACCAGTATTTAAAAATATTTTAATAGATGGGGCTGAAAACTATGTTAGCAGATCAAGTCCTCAACTTCTTCCATTTCTATGCATAGGTCTTTACCTCACAAAAACTACAAGCACCAAGCTCCCTGATGGAAAGGTATATGGAAGATTCATTCATTCTCTTTCATTCATCCATTCACACATTCACTCATTCATCATACAGTGGGTAATTCTTACTTAACCATGTGCAAGCCATTGTGGTAAAATGTAAATGAAATAGACATACATTTAATAAATAATTAAAGCGTAGTGGAAAATCTAGTGACTATGTGTATACTTAATTTTTTTTTTTACATTTGATGCTTTTTTTCTATCTCATTAGACTGGTATGCTAATAACTGTGCCTTTTCATGATTGTCCCTCAAGTTGCATGTTGATAGTAATATATGCCACATTAAAATTAGGCTTTGGCTCAATTATTATTCAATCCATGCTCATTTTCACCTGATATTCTTGTGATTACCAGCATGTGTTGACCAGATGACTGGTTAAAATCATCATAGAAAAAAATGACAGTAGCTGGCTCAAATGGGGAGACCAAGCTCTTAATTTGATTGAGGGGATGACCTTTGTGTGTGTTGGCCTCCCTCTGAGCCTTGTTGAGTAAAACCAGACCTACATTTTGAGCTGGCTGGTATCTGTATAATTCTCATGAAACAAAATGCAAAATTTGGTGTTCTTAAGAGTGAAGATTTCAGTGCATAGACATTTTAATCGGAATTATTTTTTAAAGCAGTTTGTTCTGTTTTTCATTTTGATCTCCTCTCCTGTACTTCCTGGACCACTGCAGGAGCATCGTGCAGCAAGTCACCGGGGTGGTCCATTCAAACCGCAGGCTTGTTCATCATCCTTGTACAGCAGTCTCCTCCTCTGCGGCCACCACAGGGAAGTGCATCACACATCAGGTGAGCGTTTCGCGATGCTCTGTAGCTCCTATCTGAGGATAAAGGCTGACCTGGAAAAATCGCTGACTAGCCATACTTTAGCACTTTGTGGACTGCTTAATGTAATTGTCTTCGCAAGCTGTACTGTGTCCGAAATTGAGAAATTGCCAAGAGAGTTTTTCTAAAACTTGGGTTAAAGTATCTCTCTTTTTAGTTTCACTTAATTTGGTTAATGAGGAAGTCAACATTTGACTTTGTGATGATAGATTATTGTGTGTTGGGCTTGAGTCTGATCATTTTAATTGTCACCTTTACTTAATGCATTGAGAATGTTTTGCTACCAAACAGTTATCTTAAGGTGCAGTTTTCATGTTTTAGGTTGTTTTAGAGTGACACATGTGTACAGAGACAGAGGCCTGTCTGTTCAGTGGCATCCAGTATTTGTTGAATCTTGAATTTCTCTGTGTCTGGATTTTACAACTTCCTGATTTCCTCACATACAGTAAATTTTTCTGGCCTGGAAAGTCATGCAGGCACAGGGTGTATGTAGGGTTGATGACTCATGGCTCTCTGTTGACGAGAGGACAAGAGGATACTGGCTGAAGGAAGTCAGGAGAGATGGAAGTTAGACACAAGTGAGGGCAACAAGGGTTTGAGAACACTGGTATACGCAATCAAAGGCAGTTGTGAAATAGATTCCCTCTTTCTATTTCCCTTGGGAGCAATCCTGCTAGAAGCTTCGGAAATAGACTAGTTCAGAGGTTCCCAAGCCTGCCTGGGCAACAGAATCACCTGGGAGCTTAAAAAAAAAAAAGAGTTTGGGACTCAACCCTAGACCTGTCGCATCTAAATGAACCTTAATGGTCTGCCGGAATCATACCGATTGACGGCTCCACAGGTTGGGGAACTGCTGGGTTGGGTGATCTCTTGGCAGCTCTTTCTGATCCACGTTCTATTGCCTGACTTGGTGAGATGCAAAGTCTACTTTTTACCAAACGTCATATATAAGGATAAGAATGTTCAACTAATTTGTTAGGAGGTGGATAGCTGCTTCACCAAAATGTTCATCTTGGAAGGGATTCACCAGTTTTCTTTGCATAAAGAGCTCCCTCTCTTTACTTAAGATCCAGCTTTTAAATTACATATAAATTCCGTGGCATCTGAGATAAGAGCATGGGGCTTTGGGACCAGCCTGTCTGGATTTACATCTAGTGCTGCCAACTGTGACCTTGGGCATCCTGTACCCTTTCAACGCTGCGGTGTCTTTGTGTTGAGAATGGAGATGCCATTAGAACTTTCTCCTAGGGCTGCTGCTGTGAGGATGGAATGAAATAATACACATTCACTGGGCAGGATATTGCCTCACATAGTATGGTTTGTGATTCATGAACATAAGCTATCATTGTGATCAAGTAACTTATGTCTTGACAGGGTAATTTTAATATTCTTGTATTGTGATGGTTGCTCCCAGACCATACATGACCAGGAACAAGTCAATATACCTGTACCTTGGTCTTTTACTGGTTTTTCTGAATTTTGTACTGGTCCAACTCTGTTAGAGTCAGAGAATTTGTATGTACTGCTTTTATGTTGTTGTAAGGTGAACTGATGAGTTGCATGCATAGAATAAGTTATTTGTGGTCTGTGTAAAAACAAACAAAAACGTGAGTGACAAGTACCATGCCCAGAAAGGACAATCAGAGAAACCTCTACTGGGGGGAGGGGGGACAGGGAAGAGGAGGAAGGAAGTTGTCACAAACGTTATATTCTTGTGGAATTTGGAAGTGGGTACTTGACATTTTATTGGCTGGGGGGTAGGAAGATGTCCTGTGAAAGGGAGGAGGAAAACCCGAGAGTTATATGCAAAGGTAAGCCTCTTAAGTCTGTGCCAGCCGAATGGAAGCAGTGAGATGCCTTACTGCTACTTTACCTCCTGTGGGTGTTACCCAGTTTGACAATTATATGCGAGGCAGAAAATCCTCACGTTTAAGTTTTGGGGGAAAGTAGTTTAATTGCATATGTGGTTAATACATATGCAATTTTTAAAAAACCTGTAATGTTTAAAAGAGAACTTTATTATGAAAATACAGGCACCAGAAAGTCGTATCTCTGGGACAATATGTACAAGCTTATTGAGATGAGACCAAGGTTTTTATAGTATATTAAGAAGTTGTAGTGGCTTATGAATACTCATATTGTATTACTGACAGAGTAGTGCAGAGTCACCTTGAATTTTAAACAGCTGACATTTTCTGTGATTGCATTTAAAGAAAGCTTATAAGCGTTATTTAAACATTTTGCATAAATAAGGCCTCGTTAGAGTCCTCACAATCGATGACTAAACATGGGCAGGAAAATTGTGCCATTCAAGTTGTACTCTATTGTGTTCATTAAGGTTTTTTTGAAAAGAAGTTAAAACCTAGGTTACAATTATTCCTGGTTCTGGTTATTTTGTAAATAAGATATGGTTATAGCAAAGTTATGACCTAACTTGTTCACAGGCACTGTCTATATAAAGAAATGATTCATTCATTTGTGCACTGTGTAATTTTTCAACTACTCCACGGTGCTGCAGGAATGAAAGTGAGTAAGAGCCGCCCGAAAGAGGTTGTGCTGTGCGTGTCTTTGTGGCCAGGCGTGGAAAGAAGAAGTGCTCGGAACTAAGGCAAAGCAGAATGGGGTGGGTTGTACTTACTGGGGTACATTCCGGCACGGAAAGAATTCAGAAGAACGATGCTGAGTAGGATGAGGAGGAAAGACTGAGGAGGAGGGATCATTTGAGTTCAAGTCTGAAGGCTGGTTAGCATTTCTGTGGGGAGGTATGAATAGAGCAGGAGGAGGAAGGCCACTGAGGTGGCTCGGGCACGACAAGGAAGTACATGGTAGGTAACCGACAAGGCCATTTTTGGCTGAAGCACAGGTGCTGGTGGACATCTGAGTTGCTGGAGTCCAGCAGGCGGTAGAGGGTGTGGGAATAAAATTGCTGAGAGGTCAGGTCTGGAGATAAATTTGGAGGAGCCATTGGCATAAAGTGATCTTTGAAATTGGGCTTTGGGTTTTTGTGGCTGGCAGAGAGTTTGACAGGCGGGAGGGGATGACTGTATTTCAGGGGTAGCATCAGCTGGCATAGAGATTGTAGAGAGAAGGTAAGTGGCAGCAGATAGGAGCTAAAATGTTGGTGTGGTCTGCTTCCTCTTTAAGACTTGGGGATGAGGCATGGGTGGGGGTAATGGGGGTCCTCCCTAGAAGCTCAGATACCTTGGAAACTCAGCTCAATGAAATCTTGTTGAAACCTTTGTTCCTTTAAGACCTTTAAAAGAAGTAGGAACTTGAGCTAATTTTAGCTAAACCTGGTATGTGTGTGTGTATGAAAATGAATTCTGCTTTTGAAATTCAGCACATGCAGTGTGTCTTTTCATTTAAACAAATGATCCTTCTATTTTCCTCTAAACAGTTTTAAGAAGATTTTCAGTGAGACCCTGTATATAGTAACAACAGTTCCAGCATTTTCTTTGATCTTTCCCACCGTTGATTTATTCATCTCATGTGATATGTGTCAATCACATTTTGCCATCTACTTGACTCTGGAGCAGTTGTTCATTTTTGTGGCAATTCATTTACTGTACTTGGTTCAATCGCATTAGTATGGATGCATTTTATAACTCTAGAGGCTTTTCTGGAGGTTTTATACAGACTCTTTCAACTCTGACACACACATGTAAACACCCATTCACTAGGCACGGCTTTCTGAACAACTTGCCTTCCCAGTTATACTTTATGGAAAAAAAAGAATTACAGAATAAGCCAGCCTTGACTCTGGGGTGGGGGAAGGATCCTAAAGCTACCTGGCTTCAAATGAAGGCGAAGGCTGGAAATTTTCTGGTTACGTTGCTGTTAGTGGGCAATGTCTTGAGACAGTTAGAGAAAACTCGAGGATTATTTAAGATTTTTTTTTTTGGACTGAGTTGTTAACGATGGGCTGTCTGTATTCCCCCAAATGACTCAGAATGAAGCAGTAACTTACCTACCTTTCAAAAAAGACAAGAAAGTTAGGACGGGAGTGAGAGGGATGGGCAAAACAACTCCAGGGCAGATCACTGTGTCTGAAAATATTTAATAAGCATCAACTGTGTGAGAGGCTTTATGCCAGCTAGGCCCTGAAGGAAATGTAGAGATGAGCAATAGGTGGTCACTTACTGTGTGTTAACTCATTTAATCCTCACTGTGGTCCTCCGAGGTAGACACTGTTATTACCTCCGTTCCACAGGTGAGGACACAGTGGCACAGAGAGGATAAGTGGCCTGCCCAGGGTTGACCAGCTCTTAAGAGGCAAAGTCATGCTTGGAACCCAGCCCGTGCTCTTCAGCACCATTGTCTCTTGAGGTGCAAGCCTGGTCCATAAGCAGCTTACAGTTGAGCCCAGAAGGCAGGGTGTGTCCAGGAGTAATATTCAAAGAACCATAATAGACGTACAGCGTAACTCTCATCACCCACGAGCCTTCCTTTCTCATGCTTGTTCAGAGTCACGTACAGGCTGTGCGGTGTTATCTTTTACTCTTTCTCGCATTCCTACGCATTTTAAATAATTATTAATTGCAGAAAATGATGACAGTGGCAATATGCTTATCTGTGTTTGGGCTCCCGGTGTTGTTTGGCATCAGGAGTCCCGGTGAGATGATGAACTTTTGACTCTTCAGAGAACTTCACTGGGTCATTGCTCAGCTTGCAAGATTTGGCAGATAGGAGCTCTTTATCTCTCCAGTTGGATCAGCGGGGGCGTGGCGAGACGTGCAAGCTCTGAGAACAAAACCTGGCGTGAAAGGAGGTCACGCTTTCGTCAAGGTGGCCGTCAGGCAGCTCAGATCTTCTGTCCCCCTGGTCCCCACCCTCCCCGTCTCTCATTTTCTCTTGTTCCCTGGACCAGTGGGTGAATCTGAACTGACTCGTGTCAGGAGGGTAGAGAAGAAAGATCACTTTGCTTTCAGCCTGCCTGGGGAAGGCCAGTTTGTCTCTCTTAGGTTGAATGAAATTTACCAAGGATTTAAAAAAATATACCTTGAGAGCAACATCTTCCGCTTTATAGACACGGAACGGAAGAATACTTAGGATTTTCTCCCCCTGCCCTAGCCCGGCAGCCGCAGCCTCCATCCCAGCTGTAATCATGTGTGATGCATTTTTATTTACAGATTAGGAGGCTCTGACTGTGGCATATGACTAGCCGGGAAGCTCCTCCCTACAACAGTTGTATGTCATCTGCTTCAGAGAACTAATTGCTTGGCAATTCCCCTTTGGTAATTCCCTCTTTATTTTCTGACGAGTTACTTAACAGTGATGGGCTTGTTGAGCAGAGCGTCGGGTTTAATGTGTGCTCCAGAAACTCCTGTAGGCCTGCGGGTGGGGGCACGGAATATGGTTTTCAAATTCTGTTTAGCTTTACTGAAGGAACACTGAAACCATTATATGACCTGTTATTATTTCACTCAATACTAGGTTAAACACTGAGCCGTTTTCCAAAAGAAATCAAAACCAGGCTTCTTTTTTAAATGTGCCCCTGTGCATTTGAAAATTGTTAAAGAGGAATTTAGTATTTATAGAATGTTGAATGCTCATTTAAACATGCGCTTCGGAATGGAGGAGCTTTCCAGCGTGCTGCGGAGTGAGTGCCGTGCAGGAGAGCGGCTGCGCTGGTGGCCTGGAGACCGAGTGTCCGTTCCCTGCTCTGCTGCAGGTGACTCGTGCCACCCACTCTGCCTTGCTGGGCCTCAGTTTCCCCGTCTACAAAAAAAAGGTAGTTGAAAGAAATGGTCTCCGAGGCCCCTTCTATCTTAACACCGTGCAGTTCCATGAATAGATTTTATTGTAATGCTTCCTCTTGGCTCCCCCAAGACCTTTGCTCTGTCAAACATCATTTGCTGTTGTTTGACTTTGTTAGGTTTTATATTTAATTAGAATTTACATTTTAGCTATTATTGTGTCATTATTTATAGAGTACGTCTTAAGTGGTGTCTCAAATCGTTTATCACCCCATCTATATTAGTTTCATACTTTAATCCTTCCCCTGCTTCTTTTTACCCTTCTTGCTACCATGCTGCAAACAACAGCCATTCCTGGAGTGGATGCATTATAACTGGAAAGAACGACGCGTTCAGCTAATTGTGGAGTAATTTTTGGCAAGGAGGGTGCAGAAGCTCTGCCCTTCTTTGCAGTAGGAATAGTATCAAGATCAAGGGCAATGTCCAGCTTTTAACTGGCAAGTAGAAATCCTTTGATGTCGTTTGGTTTTACCTGCAGGTGTAGATTTGAATCTCGAGGTAATTCCTTTTTTCTTCTGTATCAACTTTTGCAATTAGTGTTGTTGCATTATCTTGTCTTATTGCTTAATTTATAAACAGTGTGTACGGATGTCTCTTGATTCATTGCAATTTGAATAGTTTCTTTAGGCACCCAGTATAAATAGAAGTGACATTTAGGAGTGTTTCATTGTGTTTGTTTCCTAGGCAGAGGAGAAGGGAAGAGGCAGTATTTTTGGTGGTTAAGCTGAGGGCTCTGAAGCCTGGAAGATTGAAGTTTGGATTCTGGCCCTGGTTCCTGAGTTGTGTGACCGAGGCCACATTTCTTAAATCTGTGATCCTCAATTTCCTCATCTGTAAAATGTGTATGGAGATATCTGTCTGACTGGATTGCTGGAAGGATCGAATGAACATTCACTGTGTATACATTGCATAGTATACATAGGACCTCAATATGTAATTTTGAAAAAAGGAAGAAAGAAAGAAGGGAGAAGACATAGCATTTAAGAACTGGAAAAAATATAAGAACAAAGAAAAAGAACTATGTTTTGGAGTTATCCCAGGTGTGAGGAGCCCCTGAGAGCCTCTCACGGACTGTGTTTGAGTCCCAAACGGACCTTTGAAACCAGGGAAGGCCTAGACACCCTCCACTGATCTGGCCGTGACCCTCTCTGTGGGTCGGTGCGCTCCACAGAAGAGGCTGTTCACTTTTACATAATTGATAGGAATATTGCATTTTAAACATCTGTTGCCTATACATTACAGCAATAAAAGAAAGGCAATAAAAGCAAAAGTTCCCTTTGATTCCACCATCCCAGTCCATAAATCATGTTCACTTTTACGTCTTGTCTTCTGGTTCTTGACAATTTAGTATGTGTATTTTTTCTGTTTTGCTTTTTTCATTTAGCATAAACATTCTCATTTGCAACCTGGACTTTATAATTATCATTTACAAGGATTATATAATACTCTATAAAGTTGTTTTATGTTAATTTCAGTGTTGTGTTATTTGTGGACATTTGCATTGTTCAGGGTTACGAAACCTCAGTGACTGTCTTCCCCCACCTCAGTGCTGATGCAGGACACTGTTGCAGCAGAAGGCCGTTACTACCGAAGAAGGGGCTCACCCTAAGTCACTTTCTAGAAGGCTGGGACCAGTTTACATTGTTACTAATGATGTACGAGTGTGCCTTACTTCAGCTTGATTAACTGTGGGACTTAGTGTTTTTGGCTAATTGAATAGGTTTCTTGGTTTTAAAATTTGCGTTCCTTTGATCCCTCTCAGAGATAGAACATTCCCATATAGGTTTATTTACTACTTTTCTATTACTAATTTTCTATTAGCAAATGAGAGTCTTGATATTTTCTCATCTATGTATACGAGCTCTTTATATGGTCTAGATATTTCTTTTAAGTCGTATTTGCTGTGGCTACTTCCCCAGTCTGGTTTTCTTTTATTTTGATGATCTCTTTTTTGTTCTGTGATTGTAGTCAGGACCAGCCTGGAAGGAGGACGTGAGATTAGGACAGCTCCCCGTCTGCACTCCAGCGGCAGGCAGCTCAGCTTTGCTGAGAATAGCCCTCATTCCCATCTGCCCCCTGCTTCCCTTGGGAACCGCTCCCGTTGAAACCCTGGTGCTGTGTGTTGCCAGGGGCCCTCTTTCCTCTCCCCCTCCCACCTGCTGTTCACTTTTTGCCCTTAACCTTTACCCACCCTGGGCTCGTTTTCTGGCTCTCTGGTGCTTTCTCTGCCTTTGGGGTTCTCTGCCCTCTGTTGCTGACCCATGTTTTTCTCAGGAAGCTCGGCCACAGGAGTGTGCTGGACGCCTGGAACCTCCTTCACTTGGGCCTGGAGAGGTCAGTCGGGAGTTTCATGCCTGGTGAAGTGGGATCATTATCCAGGGGTCCTGGGTTGGGGTCTTCACACCTCACACTCAGTTGACTCCAGGCCACCCTGCTGAGGAAGGGGCGCCTTGGGTTTGACTTTCCCCTGTGTTGCACTAGTGAGGACGCTGCTACTGGGCTTCCTTCCTGCTGCAGCTGTTCCCTGAGCGAGCTCTTCGGGTGGGAGGTTGGGAGCTGTTTCCTAGGGACTCAGCTTTGGAGAAGCCTGGTCCCAAGGTCTGAAGCTGGACTGGTGTCTCAGCGGGGCTGGGTGGTTTGGGGTGTGCTGTTCCTCCTAAGTGACCTTTGTGAATGTTCCGTCCAACTCATTTTCCTTTAGGAGGCCAAAGTGAACGTTTCTTACTCTCAGATGGCCGTTGTCATCTCTGCTTTTCTTCACCCTCCCCTGATTCTTTGTGGCCCTCAGGATAAAGCTCAGAATCCATAACCGTGCTCCGTAGGATTGGGGGGACCTTGCTTTTCTCGTCTCTTCTCCTTGTTCTCTTCCCTGCAGTCACAAAGCATTCCCTCCCTGGGAGCACCTTGCTCTCTCGAGCGCTCCAGCATTCTGTGTAGTCATGCCGTGCTCCTTTTTTGACATCAACTCCCCCCTGCCCTCTCTGGCTAACTTTCCCTCATTCTTAAAATCCTGCCCTAGAGTCCTTTCCTTGTGAGGCCCTGGGACTCTGTCCCTTCCTGCCTGTCTGAGATCCCAGAGCACCGGATCCTTTGCCTTTTGTAACACTTTGTAACCCCTTTTTTCCAGCTCAGTGACAAAAGAACCTCCCGCCAACCCCCAATTTTTTTCATTCTTGTCATTTGATATCTAGTAGGCCCGCAATGAATATAATTAATTATCTCCCTTACAGTGTGAATTTTTATGATACAAATTGGATGTGATTCCATCTATGAATACAGACTATTACGTAATTGTGTCTGGAACCAGCACACACGCCCCGGGGGACCACAGTAGTGGAAAAGCTGTGGCACCTGTTTGTTTGAGTAGCTTTGTGTATCACGACAATGAGTAATAAAGGTGACAAATATGTGTCAGATGGCTGTGCTAAAGAGAAAGAAAGGATAAAGAAAGGTCCAGTGAGGAATTTTCCAGAACAAACGATACATAGAATAGAACACTGGGTATGCTTAGTGTTAATTTAAAGTTCATAATACTATGCATACAACCACACAAAACTCTATTATTATTATTGAAATTCAATGTAGGAAAAAGGTCACTTGGTGTTTGAATGTGTAAGACTTTTCTTTGTATTGAAAAAATTCCTATTGAATTTTGGTTACCTGAGGATTCTTAGAAATCCAACAGCTCTCATGTTGAGTGAATGAATGAGTTTGAGGTTCACCTCCCTCACATCTGTTCTCTGGCCAGGATCATTTCCCGTTAAGCATCCTTGTGCCCCGCGGCCCCACTCAGGTGAAAGTTTCCCCTGAGATCAGTATGCCCGGGAGATCTTTATATGTGGAAGAGAGTAACAGAGTTCTGGAGTCCCGAGCAAGGCTGGTCACATTGAGGTAAAGTGTCGCATGGACAAGAGAACCACTCAGAGGGGACTCGGGAAGCCTGAAGCCAGTCCGTGTGTCACCCCACCCGTGAGGGATGACGCTGATGGGTGGGGAGGGCAATCTGACCTTGGCATCTGCCCCCTGGTGTCAGCTGGCCATTCACCTCCTCTCTGGAGTAGGAGTTTGTCTAGACGTTGCCTTGTTGCTGCAGGTGAGGGTACCGTTTCCAGGTAGAGGGTGTTCATTAACATGAGGGGCTACATGCCTCCTGATAGAGGTTTGACAGGTGTGGAAGAGGGAGCCTGACGTTGGGGACCGAGGCCTGGGCCCTTTGTCGGCCGCAATGCCCTGGAGGGCGTGTGCCCCAAAGTCCTTTTTGTCTTGCTCTGTTCTAGCAAGTTCCAGGTGGGGGCAGAAAGGACTCAGGATGAATTTTGTTTTGATTGCTCTTCCCCTTTCCAAGGCTCCATTTCCATTTCACTTCTGGAGCTGTCTTGGTACGTCTCATCTGAAACTGTTCATAAGATTACCAGTTTTTTTTCCCTTTGATAAGTGGTCATCGGCCCATAAAGCAAGTTTACTTATTTTATTCTTAAGAGAAAAGATGATCAGGTTACGTCTTTTATAACCTCCTTCCATAAAACCTTCCTTCTATCAAAGTTGCAGGAAATGCGGTGATAACAGCTAAGCCCAAATTTGGGGGTTTTATTTTGACTCTCCTATTCTGTTGAAGCCCCTGTAACCCTTTGTACCCTTCTCTGCTCTTCAGAAGGAACAGGTTGTCTTTTCCCCTCCATCTCAGGTTTATCTAATGAACAGTACCGTCTTAACAATCTGTGTAAACACACGCAAGAGGTGGGTAGACTACTTTTATTTTTTCCCCTCCCAGCAAGCCTGAGATCCATTCCAGGCATCCTGGAGATTAGAATGGGCCAGTGTGTGTAAGAAGCAACACTAAAATGAAGAAAAATATTTTTGCATGTGACCTTGAGACATGAGTCTTACCAGTAGTATATGAGCCTCTTCAAACAAAACTCTGCAAATCACAGTTCGTGTCATCCTTAAGTCATGGAGAGAGGGCTATTAATCTATGGAAATGAGCAAACACTAGCTGTTTGCTATTCTGCTTTGCAGAGAACATTTGATGACTTGACGAATCTCAAGAGTTTCTGTCTCTAAATGGTGTACTCTTTACTCTTTGCCCTGAAGTCTCAGGAAATGATTTCTTTAAAAAAATGTTTTTAACTTTCCCACTTTAAATGTTCAAGGTCTTCAAAGGCTTCACTAGGATGAAAGCACCGTGTTTTTTTGTTTCTCTGTGGAACTAGTCAAAACTACCCTTTTCTCTTGGGGGTGTTTTGCAGTCTGAGCCTCTGATTTAGTAAATACAGACTTAAAAACCACAGCCATGCCCTGACTGGTGACTGGCGTGGCTCAGTTGGTTGACTGTCGTCTTGCAAAACCTAAAGGTCACTGGTTCGATTCCTGGTCAGGGCACGTGCCTGGGTTATGAGCCCGATCCCTGGTTGAGGGCGTGTGTGAGAGGAAGTCAGTCGATGTTCTCTCACACCTTGATGACTCTCTCCCTCTCCTTATTCCTCCCTTCCCCTATCTCTAAAAATAAATAAATAAAATCTAAGAAAATAACAGTCAGAGTCATGAGACCATGTGCAGCGGCTATCTCACCTTATTGATAGCACGTTGCAAAACTCAGAGTGCCTTGGGTAGATGGTTCCACTGCACAGTCATGCCTCCTTGCTCAGAGAGTACCCTTTTCATTGTCTAAAGCCTAAGAGGCTGACTGATTTGTTGGGTTCTGGTGGCTTGAGCACATGTGGCCTGCGTTGTAACCCTGGCCTTCCGACTTGCAGCCCAGCTCCTCTCTCCATCAGCTGTACAGCCAAGGTACCCCAGGAATTATGCAGTTGTGTCTCTAAATTTGTAGACTGAAGAGACATAACTTTGCTTAATTAAATTGGCCCTTAAATTAAATTGTCACTATCAGTTTAGACGTTAGATGTCTTTGTAGTGCAAAAACCTGAACTTGATGGATGGTAGAG
Organism: Tonatia bakeri; assembly: GCA_004024845.1. Taxonomy (NCBI): domain Eukaryota; kingdom Metazoa; phylum Chordata; class Mammalia; order Chiroptera; family Phyllostomidae; genus Tonatia; species Tonatia bakeri. The sequence continues at coordinate 34,095 of PVIA01001416.1, forward strand.
AGTGTTTTCCCTTTTGCAGCCACTGCACCTTTAAAGTTGAGCTTCTAGAACTGTATTTCCTTTAATGCACCAGTGTCAGCAAGGTTAAAAACATCAGGGAATCAAATCGATCTTGTCTGTGGAATCTTGAAATCTGATGCTGTCTTCGCTGAGAAGTCCTTTCCAATGTGGATGCAAAGGTATGACAGTCAGATCATTTCCATATCTGTGGGCCCCTGCTGCCTTTCTGTGCATTACAGAAGCAGGTAGAGGAAGCCCATCCAGCCACCTGTGAATCAGATTTACGCCTCCCAGGCTGGAGAGAGCCAGTGCAGGACATCGAGTCGCTTCCATGATGAGAATCTACTGTCCTATGACATCTCGTGGTTGATCTTTTAGTAAAAACGTCATTCATCTCTTGATGTCAGGAGCATGTATAATAACTGTTATGAAGGCTTTTCTTTCTTCGCAGAAGTAATTTGGTGACTGATGACCGTGCTGTTAGTTTCAGAAGTGGTTAGAATCTTGATTCGTTTTTAGATTCTCTGAATCTAGATTTTCTATGTGGAAACCGATAATGACAGGACAGATGAGACAAAGGCCATCTCTCTTTTAGGCATCTTCTCTCACCCCTTCCCAGTCTCTCTGCGTCTTTTTCCTAGGAGCCGAGGAGATGCAGCCTGGCGGGGGAGTTTTGCTTGGTGGTGGAGTAGCTAAGAATGTTTCTCTCTAACAGGTCACAGAGAGTGCTGGCGGACATCTCTTCTTGCCCCAAGATCTTCGTTGGAAGTCCGCGGGACTTGGTGTCTTTGCTGTTCAAAGTATATATGAACTCGCCAGGAGGCGTAATGCGTCACCATTTTATTCTGGGCTACCCTAAAGGATGACACCCAGCTTCAGAGACCTCCTCTTGGACATCACCCCTCAGAACCAGTGTTTTAGCTCTCCCATGATCTGAAATCTGTGTCCAACTGATTTTGAGCTGGCTCAGGCTTCATCATTAAATGGCCAGGACAGTGGTGAATGTTCTGCCTGACCAGCTTGCAGTGACACACCTTTTGTCCCTGTCAGAGCAGCAGCTCCCTCTTGAACTTCTGTTGAGTCTTTGCACAGATATGCTGGGACACAGGCACCAACCCATTCTTTCCGTCTTGGCGTTTGCCCACAGGCAGAGTCCTGGGCTGACCTGGGGTAGAGGCAGTGGGGGATAAATGCATCTTGCTCAGGCTTGTTCAAGCTAGTTCTAGCCTGTCTCTCTCCACAGATCTAGCTTTTAAATACTCAAGTGATTGCCTTTGGATAGGAATGTGTGGATTCTTGGATTGGAATAATTTTCTCCCTGGATTTCTAGTGTTTACATAAGTAGTTATAAAAAATGTTCTATCACTGATTTAAATAGCAGGGCTCATTTTTAAAAGTTACAGGTACTTGGCCAATGCACAGAATAAAAAGGTTTCCTTTTAAATTACAAGTTGCAACACAACTGAAAGGTGTATATTAATTTTTGCCAGGAAAGGGTCAAAACTGAAAATATGCAACAAAGACAAACCAGAATAGAACAAGTGCAAACAGAAGCTGACAAATACATGCCCCTTGTTGGGAGTTCAGCCCATGGAATGTTATGTAGGACAAAGGAATGGAAGAGATATTTCAGTAACATTTTGTTCTCTGTTAAAAACCTTCTGAAATATAAATCTGCTGTGTATTAAGAGAATGGATACAGCAGTTGATTCAAGTTGAATGGCTTTCATTTAACTAGAATATCCCACAGAAAGCAGTTCTTGTTCTGACAACCATATTTTTGCTTTTTTTGACAAAGAAAATTGAATTCATGTTTACATATCTTATAGGATTGTTTTATGGACAAAGACACAGGTCAGATCCCATCCCAGCAGAGTGGCTATTGTAATAGCAAATAGAAACATTTCTAAATGAAATAAAAACATTTCTAATCCAGGTCCTGTGGCCCATAGTAATACTGTTGGGTCGGTATTATGAAACCATTCACGACTATAAATAATTCAGACATAAATGTGCTTTTTAAAAAAATATTCTGATTGTAAAAATTCTGGTCTCTTGCATACACACATACTCATACACATACCTTACATAGTAGGGAAGGAGGAGTATGAATATACGTATAAATATATAAATAATGAGTTGACTTTATTTTGGACTCTCTGGAACCCATCAACTTTTTTCTTCTCTGTGATGGTTCCTCGGATTGCTTCCAATCACTGAAGTCCCCCAGTTGCCCACACATACGGATGTGCCCTTCACGGGCACTGCCACGTCAGTCAACCCGGCAAGGGCTGGTAAGCCAGCATCAGAGGTTTGAGAAGCTGACCTTCAGAAGTAGGACCCACATGCAAACGGTGTTCTACTTTTATTGCTCATTTCTGCACTTCTCAAGGAGTACCTAGGTGCTTGTTCTGTCTTTTCAATTCCCAGGTCATGGCGGCGTTAATGCTGGAGTCCTTGCAAATGTAGTTTTTAGCAATAACCGCTATTCCTGAAACATTCTGGCTCTTGGTGGCCTATGGCTTAGTGGAATCTAAGGTTTCCCAGTACCTCAGGGACTTAAACAAAGAGCATCCTAAAATTTTAGGGGTATTGAAAAGGAAGCTTCTCTAGGAATAAAGGTCTGTCAGGTTTTAGCTCTGTTTTCCTTTAAGGTTTTTAATAGGAAGTCTTATATTGGATTTCCTGTCTGTGTTTATACTAATTTACTGCTTGGGTTTATAGTTTCTATTTGGAAACACATTTTTTCTCTTTAATACACAGCTCTTAAAAATATAAAATTGTTCCAACCTGCTCATTCTTACCTTGACTATCTTTTCAAGTCTTAATGCTGCCATTTGTTTCTCTTTCCTCTTCTCTTCTGGGATTTTATCTTGCTCAGCAGTTTGGTGTGTGATTCCGAATTCTATGGTTTGAGTTTCCTGACCAGCTTCTCCTTGCATCTGAGTCTGTTTCCTGTGCTCACAGCTTTGGCATTCCAGTCACCGATCCTCGTCAAAACTGAAACTTCTAGTGCTAGTGAGCTTAGTCCTTCCAACACTGTTCATTTCTTCCTCTCCATTTCTTACTTCGTTCTTATTCCTCAGAGATGAAAATCTGTTTGTCATTAAGGACTTCATTTTGGTGTCACTTCCTGAAGATCTTCATTTTGGTGTCACTTTCTGGATTTTCCTGTTTTACTGATACATTCTATAAACTACATGAACTGTTACAGGTCTTTGACAAATTAGTTCTTCCTACACGTGATTTACAATATTATACTAGCTCTTTAAAAATAATTAAGCTTCTCTCAGTGTTCTTTGCTGTGGGTCAGGACTTCAGTTGCTTTGCCATCCAACACAGAAGTTAATCACAAACGGGTCCTCTGAACCAAATAATTAAAAATAGAGCAAAGTTTCTGAACCAGTTGGTTGGCAGAAAAGTCTGTACTTCCATCTGTGCGTGGTTAAGAAAATATTTCACGATATTGAAGTAGCGTCAGCTTTGCTCTCTTCTGTGTGAGAGGACATCTGTGTGGCTGCGTGTCAGTCATTGGTCTGAGGTTAGTGTGACTGTTGGCTCCTCTTCTATTTCAAAAAAAGTCGCTGGCAAGGAAGCCGGAAAGCAGATCCAGGTGTTTTGTGCATACATTCTTTATTTGCCAGTTCTTGTGAAGGAGGTGTAGTTTTGCTTTTATTTTTCTCTCTAACGAAAGTCCTTCTTTAGCACGTACCTCAGAAAATTAAAGAGTGCAACATCTTGACGTTGAAATCTTTGTCTCTTGATTCTCTACCTTTGCTGATAACTTTTGCTCAAGGAACCCTTGCTTGTAGCTTTCAGCATCTGTTCTCAGACACGTGAAACACTGCTGAATCCATGTCAGTTCAGAATGAGGAGTTTCTGCCTCTGGAAGGGGTTTTTTGCCTGGACTACACACCAAACTCAGAAACACTTTATGACACAGGTACAGGTCTGTGAGTAACTGATTTTGAGAGAAAATTAACTCTTCAACATGGATTTTCCTCTTTTCTTACAAGAATTCCATAGCTTATCAAATATATTCTGATTCGGCCAGTTCTACAGCTATATGACTTTAAAAAATATATTTTTTGTTTATGAGGTTTTAATTGCTATATAGTACAAAGATTTTTTCCCTCTAGTATTTTTCTATTACAACTATCTCTTTTTATTCCTGGAAAATCCTTTATTTTTAGGTTAATTTTCTTTGTCCCAGGAGAGCCATTGTATTAAATAACAGCTAATGCTCAGTAAATACACCAAAGGGAGATCAGGAATTATAAAAGGAAAAAAAGGAAATTTTATTCCTTTAGCTCTGAAAAATATTCCTCACAGTCTCCAATTTTTTTTTTATGTTTCTAGAAACTTAGAGTTTAGGTATATTCTTAATACTATGATAATAGAATTAAATACTGAAATAAAGATCAGATTGACCTTGTTCACATTAACTGAAATTAGGAAGGAGTAATATCTTTAAAAATTTTATTAGTAATGGAACAGTGAGTCTTTGGATTTAGCTAAGGAGATCAAACACAGTCATTGTTAGTCTGATCATGCAGATGCTTTGTCATTCATGATGTTTAAGGGTCTATACACATCTTTTTGTTCAGTCTGCTCATTTTACGTTCAGTTTAATTTTGTTCACTTGTAAACCTACTATGTGCAAGGTACTATGCTAAGAGGCAGCAGTAAAGTTGAATAAATTGTAGTATATGGCTTCAAACAAATTCATCTTTGATTTCCTTTTCAGTATTACTTGGGGGTGGGGTGGGTTTAGTTTTAAAAAAATGAAAGTGGATTTGGCTAAATGTTATTCTTTCTCAGTGTAAGATATTAGGATTTAACATATTTTGTGAACCCCCAAAACATGTAATGGTGAATAGTAGTGTCTTCAAACTTTAATGTTGGTTTGATCTCTTATACAAGATAGCTATTATTGCTAAATTAATTAGGCTTTTCTAAAAAGGTACTGGATACTCAAGTCCTTCATGCCTTTCTTGTGGGACCGTTAAATTTGTTTCCCTCATTCATTTGGGCATCTTCTAGAAAGTGGGATGTGGAATTTTAGTGAAAAAACCCTGCATTTGATCGTTGATATTTTTATTCCATAAATCATTCAGTTAACAAATATTCATTTACCTGATTCACGATTGAAAACACAAGGAAGAGTGTACACACTCAAGAAAGCTTATTGTGCAAAGAACTTATTCTTTTAATAATAACAATAGCTGGCTGGCATATTGAGGATTTAGGATGTGTCAGTCATTGTGCTAATCGCTTAATCCTCACAGTAAACCTAGATAGGTGGTTATTACCTCCACTTCACAGATAAGGGTTAGCAGTTTGCCCGAGGTCACAGAACCAGTGGTAGGACTGGGAGTCAGCTCACACTATTTGACTTCAGACCCTCTACATTAACTAATTGTACTTTATTGCTTACCACCTAATGCCATTGTGGGACTTTGAAAATTATTTTCATAAATACTGAGTGAATACAAAAGCACAGTCACAGAACTAAGGTATATTATAAGGAAAAAGGAATCAGTTAGCACTCAAGTATTCTCTGCCCAGTTTTTAAGATTACCGTGAATTTGATGTCCTCTAGATGGGGCCTTCTCTTACCTCGTCACCTTTCTTACCACCTCAGAAGTACCACTAAAGAAAAATGATGTTTTAAAATATTTTTAACAAAAGTCCACAAAAACGCACCCCAGATTTTGTTTTCCTTCCCTTTTCTCGTCTCTCTGCTTCGTCATCTATCTCACTTCTTCCCCCTTTCTCTCCTGCCCTGGTGACGAGTAAAGAGGAACTGGATCAGACCTGCGTGAAAAGGTCAGGGAGGGTGTTCTCTGCTGTGATGTTCAGCCTAAGTGCCCTGACCAGCGCCGGGAATCCTTGATGAGGTCGTGGTTCAGTGCACTCGAATTACCCATCTCCCAAACAAGGCTGCCGTGGAGGGACTAGACAAGCAGACCACCCAAGGGGGTGATTGAATGTGACTGTGCTGACAGATCTCTGAAAACCTGGTCGGGTTATAATTCACAAATATTAAGGGCTATAGACACATGGTTCTTTAATAGTGACTCTTATAGTGGTATATTTTTGGTAACCAATGTGAGGGCACTTCATAGCACAATAAAAAACCATTGAGTGGAACATGTTAAGATAATAAAAGCCGTCATCCCTTAATGCTTTAATGCAGTCTTTCAGCCAGTAGTAATACCCGATACAGTACGTAAAAACCAGAATGGGTTCTGGCCTGGAGGGAACAATAGCATTCCTTCATCAGCTGGAAAATATATTCTGATCACTAACTATATTTAAAAAAACAAGCAAGGAGGTTTGGGATTTTGTTTGTAAATTATACTCTGTTGTATGAAAATTTTTTCCAAGGACCATACAGTTCTGTAGGAGGAGGTGGCAATTTAATGCAGCCTCAGATATCAAGGATTTACAGCTCTTACTTTGTTACTCCATGGAATTATAAATTTATATTATGATTTTAAAAGAGTAAAAAAGAACCACATCTAGCCAAAAATAAAAGTGCTTATAAAGGTATATGCATCTGTCTGTATGTGATCACTTGTCCGTACACATTTATATATATATATATATATATATATATATATATATATATATGTTTTATTAATATTTTTCTAGTGCTTCATGCATTTGTATGTGTAAATGTAGTATGTGGCCTTTATAGAGTTAGTGTTAGGGGACCCCGTTTGTGAACCAACTATATAATTTAGACTTTTATCAGATGTAGTGATATTTTCAGAGTAAATGCTCTTAAAGTGTATGTGTCTATCTGTATTTTCTCTCTTTTTGCTTAGAGAAAAATATATGTTGAAAGAGATCAATGTGCCTATTTCTAAGCTTCAAATGTGAAAAAAAGAGCTTCATATGACATTTTGTTACAGTTTTGTACTTTGTCTTAAAAACATGCTGTAAAAATATGGAACTAGAAAATCTTGGCAAATGTAGCCTAAGAACATAGCTGATTTCAAAGCTGCATTTGAGTCTTCTAAGTGCTGTTCTGTGACAGCTATTACTATAGGCATTGGCACCAGCTAAGAAAATTTACAGTTTAATACTTTTAGAGCAAATAATTGCTTGGGATGCTTTAAATAGCACAGGAAATGTGTCGAGTGTTTACTTGACATTTGTTGTATCGAACACTAATACTGAAACAGATTCTTTGACCACAGAGAATGCCAGTGTAGGTGGGGTGGGGGCAGACAGGAGGAAGAGACAGACAAAAAACAGGCAGCACAATTAGATAAAAATTAAATGACAAATGAGCTTTTCATGATATGACTCCAAATAAATAAATAAATAAATAAATAATAAAATAAAATAAAATAAATAAAACAACTCCCTGGCACGTTGTTTCTCCTGGTTCTAAGGCACTGAATTAGATTCAAGTCTGTCTTCTCCAGGGGTCAAAAGCTCCCAGCTTTGGCCGCTCTGTTTTTTTTTTTTTTTAAGGTCCTGAAGGCAAGAGGAATGACCTCCCTTTTCATACAAAAGGAGAAAAAAAACCCTCTTGTTATCTGCTTAATCTGCACATGCTTGTGAATTTTTTTTTTTTAAATGACAGCTCCGGTGCCTCATTTCTCAGTGGTGCTCTGTACTTGAGATATTTTCCCCTCAATGCATTTGGCATTCCCTGAGTCTTCTCTACACCCTTTCCGGGACTGTTGATGTGGGTCCTGTCTTAGAATGGGGTCTAGTGCAGTGGAGTGCAGCTCTTAAATGCAGATCATTTCTTTTTGCACAAACTGCTTACCATGCATAGTGATTCAGTTGCATTTAATGAAAAAAACATAGGGTATATTTTAGGCCACTAAATCCCCTCTCATTCATATATGTATTTGAGTCAGTTATACAGTATCTTTAAGGGACTTTTAAATGCTTATGTTAAAAATGGATTGGCATGTGTGATAGGTCCAGGAATATGAAATTGTGCAATGTTAATGAAATTTGTTAAAAGCTTCTTCCTTCTATCTTGTCAACATGAGCTGCTTTTAAATACCCAAGGGAATTTTGAAAACAACAATCAAAAGTTAAAACTTTACCCTGCAGTTAGGCCTAGCACCCAGAACACTCAGCAGCCAAGAGGCTGTATTAATGGCTTTTCCACAGATTTGAGATTTGACCTTGAATGAATCATGTTAACTTCTCTGTGCTTCAATTAGGTTTTGAAAGATATGTGTGGTTATGTATAGCCAGTGGGAAGGCAATGACTAAAGTTCACAGCAAAAGGAGAACTTCAAGGAAAATTTTATTAGAAAAGCACAGTGGGCATGAAATGCAAGTGAGCCTCATGTAGGGTACTATTAATAAAAAGTCTTCCTAGAGCTCTGGCTGGTGTGGCTCAGTAGAATGAGCGCTGGCCTGTGGATCAAAGGGTTGCTGGTTCGACTCCTGGTCTAGGGCAAATGCCTGGCTTACAGGCCAGGTTCCCAGTGGGGGATGCGCAAGAGGCAACCACACATTGATGTTTCTCTCCCTCTCTTTCTCCCTTCCTTCCCCTCTGTCTAAATAAGTAAAATTACAAAAAAAAAGGCTTCCTAGGGAAGATAGGGAGGTTTTCTTGTAATACTCTTACTATATTTTTTATAATTAAAAAAGCATACATACATTGTTTTATACTTTCAGTATGAAAATTTTATGTTAAAAAATCCTTTTATGTAAATTCTCACTGTAAAGAGATTTTTATTTAGAATGTTATCATTTAAATTGCAATCAATCAGTAACAAATTGAAGTTAATCATTTAATATACACTGACATTTAATTTTTTTTTAAGATTTTTATTTATTTTTTAGAGAGGGAAGGGAGGGAGGGAGGGAGGGGGGGAGAGAGAGAGAGAGAGAGAGACATCAGTGTGTGGTTGCTGGGAGACATGGCCTGCAACCTAGGTATGTGCCCTGACTGGGAATCGAACCTGCGATGCCTGGTTCGCAGCCCGCGCTCAATCCACTGAGCTACACCAGCCAGGGCTAATTTTTTTTATTTAAATGAAATTCCAAATTGCCATTCATTTAAAAAGTTTAGAACTAGAACTAGAAAAGTTTATTTCTAGAACTAGAAAGAGTTCTGGTCTGTTGCTACCCCTGAGATGATCCAAATGGTTTTTTATTCACTTCTCAGAGAAAGGGAAAAAGTAATCAATGCACATTGAGCCCCTCCTATGTGCCAAACACACTGCTAAGCTCTTGGTCCTTAAGTACCTCATGCGATTTATGTTCAAAGCGCCTGTTTCCCCTTCCTGTTGTGTCAAGGTGCAGTTGGGAGGGTCAGAATCCACAGAAGAAAATAAAATCTAACCAATGACACTGGTAATCAAAAAGAAGGGCTTTTTATTTGGGGGCACCCTGAGCTCTACAGGGCCACCTGAGGCTGTGGGGTCTCAGTAAACTGTCACTTTTCAACCAGCGTGCCACGGCAATAGCTGACTTCTTAGTCAGGGGTGCTGACCTCCTGTCTGCACCCTTAGATTGTTAAATGAAAAAATAACAACAGCCAATACAACAATAGCTGTCCAGTGTGAATAAATAAAGATTATACCTATTTTTGTCAGTTGGCAAAAAATATATTTTTGGTGTGCTGCAGAATGTTAGTTATGAGTGTATGTGTGCCATGAGATGGAAAAGGTTGAAAATCGCTGCAGTCAACCAACCGCTGATGGGTCCCCCAACTCGGAGACCTCCCCCAGGCGTAGACCGCTAGATTCCAAAACAGGGCCAAACCGCTTCTCTCTGGTCACGCCGTTGCAGTTAAGTTACGTTGTTGTAAAACAACAAAGTTGAAATGCCTAAAATTTGAAGGAAAGATTACAAGCTTTCAGTGTTATTGAGAACCTGACTCGGAGCCTCAGATGGAGTTTGGGGGTAAGTAGAAAGGAAGCAGCTCCTGAATTAGAGGAGAAAACGTTTCAGAACAAGTTTATGTATTTCACACGTTATCCATGACTGACTTTCTCTTTGCTCTCTCCGTCCAACTGTTACATTCACTCACTGCTGACCCCACAGGAAGGCTCCTTTTGATGTTTCCCTGTAGCTGCTTTGCCAAAAAAAATATAAATATACACCTTGGGGGAATAGGTTGTAAGAGAGAAAAGGCAGAGGTCACAATTTTTAATCCTGGTTCTGCTGATAACAAACTCTGTAGCCAGATACTTTGTACTGCAAGGGAGGATGTTTATAAAGTCTGTTCTCAGTTGCCAGGTGGCAGCCGTCACTCTGGAGAAGGGCTTGTCTCAGGGTTTCTCAGATGTCTGCTGTGTTTGGATTGCAGTGGTACCTAAAGAACCATCCATTTGGATCAGCTCTCGGAGGCGTTTAGAAGTATTCCTGGAGGTGTGACAGCAGCCTTTAGAATCCTTAGCAATTGGGACTGGATTGGCAGAAGGAGAACCAGAAGGAATAAAAGCTGGGTGATGAGGCAGGGGGTGCCAAGCTCTTCTGAAGCTGGTATCCAGACTTGTTGGAAGGTTATACCTGTGTGGTCAGTTACCTTAATCTTGGTATCTCTTGTGATTTGAATATGAGCCCTGCCATTTCCTAGCTTGACCAAGTCACTTAACTTCTCTGTACCTCAGTTACTTCATCTGGAAAGGGAATTATCAGTGTAAGGGCGCTTGTTACCTAGTAAATGCTGTTTGTACTTTACCTACTATTACTGTTATTGTTCTCCTTTGGGGTTTTATAATTTATTTGTGTGGCATTTAGAGCCAGGTACCAGGTGTATGGGAGATGGTGGTTGCAGGGCTGGTGAGGAAGACCTAGGATGGTAGGCAGTATGGACAGATCCTGGTGTCTGACCTTGGTCTCCGACTTTGCCTGTACGTGCCGTGTTTATTTCTGACCACGGAGCTTTGCCCCTTGTGCTCCCTGACCTCTGTGCCTCCACCTTGCCACATTCCATGAACATTCCATCTCACCATGAATGACCACCGCAAGCCTCTCCTCCTCAAGGGCAGAAAGGTTTTCCCTCTCTTTCAGCCCAAATTAATCTGCCTGTCTGCTGCCCTTCATTCTCGTGTACTTGTCTGCACAACTCATTTCCTCGTGTCATTTATTGCTTCATTTTGTTCCTCATACGTCTGACTCCTCTCATCTTCCAGGTGAGTGAGGCCTTTTCTCCCTTTTAGCACCCAGGGCAGTGCAGCAGCAAGAGCAAGGAGCCCTCCTTTCTTCCCTCGCCGTCCCCCCTGCCCCCGGCCCTGCTCCATCTAACTGTGACCTTTATGTCTACCTGACACACTCCAGCTGAGCCACATTGGCAAGGGCAGGAGCTCGCCTTTCTAATAAGCTCATGGTCGAGGCATTTGCTCTCTCTAATCCTTAGAGCTTCTCAGGTAAAATGAGGGTCTAGACTAAGTGACCTCTACGTTTTCCCTTGCAGCTCCGTCATTGTAGAGTGGTACGTGGTGAGTAAGTGTGCAGTGGGTGAGCAGATGTATCTGAAGTTGCTCAGTTGTGGCTGAAGTTATTTTGTGCCCAAATAATTGCATCCGTGCTTGGTAAATGAGAACATGGTCTATATCATTAATTTTTCACTTTCGCTGGACAGAAATTTTGTTAATTTTGATCCTTTCATACATAGTGTGAATTTATGTTCATATCTGAATTTATATTAATAAACTTGACTATTAAAAAAGATTTTCTATGCTAAAAAGTAATACAGATAACTACCACCGACTAGTCAATGTTGAGTACATAAGAAAGGAAAAGTATATAAGGAATCATTTTATAAGTTCCTTTTTTGTGCATTATATTTTATTTACTGTATATAATTATATAATATAAATATATAAACTTTCATAGTCTATTAAGTAGTTTAGTATTTTGAAAATTTTCTGTAAGTACTTAAGAGACTTAAACTGTATTCTTAAAAGTTTATAATTTGGACTTGTTTTCTAATTCAAATTAGGTGTCTTGCCTGAACCCAATTTACTGAGTGTGTGCGCACGTGCACACACTCACACACACACACACACACACACACACGCATTTTGGTATGTTAAGAGAATTGATATATGGGGTCCGGCACAAATAGCACCCCTTTTTTATTACAAAATCATAAAAGCATGTAATTCTGTAACCTAACAACATCACCCTCAAGCATACCACATGAGATTTTAGGTGAAATGTTTAAATTAAAACTATAAATTATAATATCCATGTTATTATTCTACTGACCACATGCAAACAGGTGTTACTTCTGCCGGACCCTATATACAGTCATTGAAATTTTCAGCAAGTTTCACTTTGGAATTACTTGAACATTTCATTTATTCCTGTGCTATAATATCTATATCCTGATCCAAAATTGATTGTTCATTTACCATATTGGAGGCATCTATTTATGATTTTACTGATATTTAAAAATTTTAAACAATGAAAGACTTCAAATGCACTGATCTTAATTTACTAGGGAAAGAGAGAGGAAGTGGAATAGGGAGAGGAAGAGAGATACGGGAGAGAATCTGGCCACTTACTTAGGTTTGTAACTGTGTTTGTACATATTACAACACCACAGCAGTGACTTCATAACAGAAAATAATTTTTGGTGATAAGCTAGCATTTTTCTTCCAGATCGATAGCACATTCTGAAAAAAATAGCTTTGGAAATACTATTTGTCGTACTAGTTCAGACCAAGGACAGAATATGTTTGCTGTCTGATTAGGCTCCTTATGGTTTGAACTCTTGGGAGATCCACCTGAAATAGGACCCTGTTAAGAGATTATTCTGTGTCATACATAATCAGGTTCAATAGGTCTTAGTAATTTGCATTTAATATGATAATTACATCATCCTTAAAAAATTCTACAAACTTGACCGTTTTCTGATTCAGTTTAGCAGTGACACTAAGATACACATTAAAATCTCTCTTAACATTAGTGGGAGCCCTTCTAACTTTTTATGGTTTACAGAGTGTAAGAAGCTCCCTCCTAGTGTTTCACCTTAGTCCAGTGATTTGAGTTCGTGTTATAACCAAAATGAAAATGCATGTGGGTATTGTGGGGAGGGGGACTTGAAGGACAAGGGGTCAGGAGGGTAGGGAAATATCAGCTGCCTTTATTTAGCAAATATTTACCAGTCCTTCCTGCCCACATGGATCTGCTCTTTGTGTACTGGAATCGGACTTGATCAAAAGGGTCTGTAGTTATTGAGTCTTTTATCTAGGAAATGCTTAGGCTTCACTTGATGCCTTTTTTCTCTTTTTAAAAAAATTGTGCAAAAAATGTTGGAATAAAGGTAGTCAGTTTGTAGAGAGATGACTCTCCCCCTTATCTGGGTATAAATATTGTTGTAGGAGAAAACGTGGGAGTAGGAACTAGCCAAAATATGTACACTGAGTGCGAGTGACCGCTGACCTCACTGATTTACAGAAGGCAGAAAAATGGTTCCAAAATATTTTTCACAGGGTATCTCAACCAATTTTCTGACTTTGGTTTCTGATTTGCAAACTGTTTTTTTTTTTTGTTTTTATTTTTTGTTTAATCTGAATAAATTTACTGTGGATTGAAAGGAAAGAGTATTTCTTAGGCCTCCATATCTTTAGGTGGTGTGTCATTTCCCTGTTGTGGAGACATTTTCCAGTTTTTACTGCTGTGTGTAGTTCATGCTTTTGTCTAGATGTTTTGACTCCTTGAGAAACTCAGAGTAACAAATTAACAATCACATGCCTCTGGAATGAAAACATGCAGTAGTGGAGTAATAAACAGCAATTTTGGAAACCTTAATAAACAGAGAACTCAGCTTTCATCCTTAAGACGACTCTAGGGAAGGAGACCAATGTCCACCAGATACAAGCAAAACACCATTCAAAGCAGGAGGAAGTAAAGGTGCTTCCCACTTTACTTACCCAAGGAATCGTGGTTTGAAAACCTAGAACCATTCTCATTCTTTAAAATGTTAATGTCATTATTTTTAGTTACCCGACCTTCTTTCTCTGAACTAGACCGTAATTTAGTGAACGAGTTTGACTTAGTAAAATAGGTTGTGTGTGTTTGGGACCTCCACATTGGTCTGAACTTCTCTGGTGGGTCTGGGAATAACGCCGGGGCCCAGACCTTGGTGGGAAAGACCTGAAGCAACACAGCCCTAAGGCAGAATTCTGCCTGAGTGCTGCACATCCATGTGCAACCTTGGTCTGTCCCAGACGTTGTCCCATTGGGACTTTTATATCAGGGCGAGGTTGGAAACAGTCATCTGCGATGAATACTTTTACCTTGTTCATGGGGTGGCTTGCTCTGACTGTGGTGGAGTAAACTGGATAGTCTCTCAGCAATGAACACTTGATTTGGTTACAGACCATTGTCATGGAAGATATTACAACTCCTTTGTTACCATACATGCTTGGAAGAAAACTCTGATGCCCACAGAATCTGAAAGCCTTGGGGTATTGGATTTCCCATTCATCAAAACAACATTTAAAGAACTGGCTGAGGTTTCATTAATTTTCTTTCTTTTTTTAATTGTTGTTCATATACAGTTGTCCCCATTTTCCCTGCCACCACATTCCCTCCTCCCTCACCCCCACCCCCTACCCTCAATCCTTCCCCACTTTGGCTTTGTCCATGTGTCCTTTATACATGTTCCTTGGTGACCCTTCCCCTTCGTTCCCCTGTTATCTTCCTCCCTGCTCCCCTCTGGTTACTGTCAGTTTGTTCTTTATTTCAGTGTCCTGGGTTATATTTTGCTTGCTTGTTTGTTTTGTTGATTAGGTTCCACTTATAGGTGAGAACATATGGTATTTGTCTTTCACTGCCTGGCTTATTTCACTTAGCATAATGCTTTCCAGTTCCATCCATGCTGTCACGAAGGGTAGGAGCTCCTTCTTTCTGCTGCGTAGTAGTCCATTGTGTAAATCTACCATAGTTTTCTGATCCACTCATTTACTGATGGGCACTTAGGTTGCTTACAGCACTTGGTTATTATTGTAAATTGTGCTGCTATGAACATTGGGTGTGTAGGTTCTTTTGGATTGGTGTTTCAGGGCGTTTAGGGTATAATCCCAGCAGTGAAATTGCTGGACTGTTTTCTGCAGTGGCTGCCCCAGTCTATTCCCACCAACAGTGCACTAGGGTTCCCTTTTCTCCACAACCTTGCCAGCACTTATTTTTTGTCGATTTGTTTATGATAGATTTCATTAATTTTCTATAGATTGGGGCTAGTAATTTTTTCCCATTCACTCTTTTCAGCCTCTTGTGAAATTTGTCCATATTTAGCCTGCCAGATTGAAAGGGAATGACCTTTTACTCTGTGCTTGGGACAATGAAGTTCTTTCCTCACCTGGCTGGAATAGCTGATTTGGCTAAACTTCCAGTTTGAAACATGTGAGTCACACAGAGGCAAAGATTTAGATGTTATTACCATGAGAAAAATCTTTTGAACGTGAAGTCATCATGTTTGAGGTTACTTTGAACTTTCCTTGTAGTCTCTTTTATGATTTGTACCAGAATCAGCACGCTTTTATTTTATGCTCAAAGACAGTGGAGTAAAATTGGACATGAATGTGAAATTACACGATGGCCAGCAACTTTCATATTATGGAAATGTTGTACTGTGATAAGTATTTAGTGTAGCTACTTGGCTCATGGGCTATTTTTTAATGACTTTTGGAATCAGGAATTTTGAAAGTCAGTTTCTGTGTAATTTAAATTTCCTTCAGTGCAAGGAAGTACACTGTTATTAATTTTAAAAAATATATACCTACAAGTTAAAATTGTATAATCATTTTAATGTTCCACAGCCTCTTTTCTGACTAAACATTGGAACTTACTCTGTTGAATGCAGGGAAATTGTCCCAAAAAGCTTAAGGAAGTTTTTAGTCTACACAGGGAAATTTGCTAGATTTAACAATAAAAGATTTAACTAAAGGACGATACATAACATAATTTTATTTTATATATAAAAGATTGTATTTGAGTTCTATCTCTTGGCCCTTTTTAGGATTAAGTAATAATTGCAGCTTACTTTTTGTAGTTTATTTGTGGTAATAAATTATGTGTACACTGACTGTAGCTAACTGAACTCATTTTAACTGCATAAAGATAGATATGGTCTTTTAGAGGATCACAAAAGGTAAATTTTTTATGAAGTTAACATGTCCCCAGAGATGGCACACTTGAGATCTTAAAGTAGGAAAGAAGGATAATATAATATTTCACACTTTCTTGTGAAGGAATGCCCTCCTATATTGAAAAATAAGGAATTCAAACTTTAGAATTTTTAGGTGAAATAATTTATAAATCATGGCACTTATTTAATCCTTAGTAGAATTCTTCTTTATTTCTAAGAAGCTTGCATAAATGTTTATATGAACATAGCTTAACTATTTTAAATATAGCACACCAACATTACTTAAAGACGACTTTATGCATAACTCTATACACATTCAAATTTCTTAGGTAAAAACAGCTTGTACCTTCTTTGGAAGAAAAATCTTATTATAGTTGTGTGTGTGTGTTTAAACTCTTAAATATAACAGTGTTTTTGGAGCAGAGTGAACAACTAGTATCATTTTTACTAGTGTTGTTTTAACTAGTATTGCTTATAGTATCATACATACAGCAAGGCAAATGTACTCAACTTTAGCAAGTTAGATGTATTAACAACCGACTAATCTTAATTTTTATTGCAGAAAATATTGATGATAGTGTTTGGTAAAGCTGATGTAGAATCAGGTTTGGTTCCTCTAATGACTCAGAGGCTCTAAATTTGACACATTTTCTCTGTATGATTTTAGATTTTTCCTATTATTTTGGAATTTTTCATTATTTACTGTGGATTCAGCACCCATATCTACATAGCGAAGAAAAGAAATAGTTAGGTGGTTCAATGTATGGTGGCTCAGTTATGTTGAACAAAAATGAAAAAAAATACCCCACCTTGTTTGTAGCTAGGCTGGCCTTTGTCCTTTATTCACATAAATACATTTTCTTCCTAATAATTTTACACATACCATGTATATAATTGCATTTCAAATTTTAAAAAGATCAGAACATGCCCTGTCTGGCATAGCTCAGTGGATTGAGCGCGGGCTGCGAACCAAAGCATTGCAGGTTCAATTCCCAGTCAGGGCACATGCCTGGGTTGCAGGCCACGGCCCCCAGCAACTGCACATTGATGTTTCTCTCTCTCTCTCTCTCTCTCCTTTCCCTTTCTAAGAATAAATAAATAAAATCTTTAAAAAAAAGATCAGAACATTTTAGTAAAATTAGAAGTTCAGCATCCTGTTTTCTCATAGTTTCCAGTCATTGCTAGTTGTTGAGCTCTGGGCCCTCGTGGCTTCGGGAGGCCCTGTTTGAGAACTGCCCCTCGTGGGGCTGCCTCACACACCCCACTCCTGCAGGAACGCCATCGGGAAATGGCGTAAAGGGTCCTGCGAGTCCTCACTGTCCTGCTTGCTCTCCTTTCCTCCCCCTCAGCGAGTGCTGGGTAGTTCCTGAGATGACACGACAGACTGGGGCACCTGATTTGCAGGCCCGCCACAGGAGGGGAGAGAAATGCGTGGGGTGGTCACGTGAGGAGGCTGTGCTGACACTACCAGAGACAAGGGCGTTGGGAATTCTTCATTTCTGATCACTGAACTTTTTCAGAATGTCCCATGGTGCCCCAGTAACCATGTGACAGTGTGGCATTATAGGCATATGTGTTTTTCTGGGGAGAGGGCTGTAGTTTTCATTAGGTCTTCAAAGAATTTAAGAACCCAGTAATCTAGAACTGAAAGATACGGGTATCTTTGAGGGTAAGATGTTAAGGCTGAGCTATAGAAAAACCACAGGCTACCTGTTTTATTTGATTAAAAATCTGTGACATGGTCACATATGAACTTGGTCATTGGCATTGCAAATATACCTGGTACTTATTTGAAACACAGTTTGTTTATTTTGGTAATGAGAAAATAATGGCTCCGGGTTTGTAGTATCACATTTTGAGATGACTGATTAGATGCTGTCACCTTGTTCATGGTAGCTCCCATTTTCTTCTGTCTTAGAAACTGTTCAGCATGAGACAGACGAGCGTTTGGGACGTGTGTGACTGACTGAGTGAAGGCCTAATAGCTCTCTTTAGAGAACTGTCTTCTGCTTTGCGTTTGTATCAAGAAGTGTGCAGAGCAGGAAAACTTGACTGGTTTGGGAATGGGGAGCTGGCTCTATGGTGTTGCAAGGCCAAATCTCATATAGTTTTACATTTGGTGCTTTACAGTTTACAGAGCCGTCGACTTACACGCATGCTTGATAAGGGCAAGCATCTTTTGTCTGAGTTCTAGCTGTGCCACAGTGCTGGTACAATATCTAGCCTGTGCAATTCTGAAAAAGCATTTTGTAGAGTAAATTACCTCCATCAGTTCTTGTAGCAGTCCTGTCAATGTAGACACAGCGTTTCAGCATTCTTTTCTACGGACTCAAAGAGGGTGATTATTTACCTAAGGTCACGTGGCTGGTTGATCTGGGCCTTGCCTTTACACCAGGCCTTGTATCTTGACCCAAATAACAAAAGTGGAAAAGCCACATTTGATCAACTGAGTTTTAATGTAAGAGTGGGAGAGTGGTTATAACCTTTAGATAGTGTCTAGAATAATATTGTAGCATGCTTGCCTTGTAACAAAGAGAAAGTCTCACGCCAGTATCTTTTGATGGTGCCAAGAAGTTAGGCTTCTGTAATTTGGTGGAAGAGAAGAAAAATAATTTCTTATACAGTCAGATATTTATGGACTGTCTCCTCTGTGCCAGGCATTGCGGGTGCCCTGGGGATAGAATGGGGCACAAATGCAGTGTAAGTCCTGCCCTCAGAGAGCTTACCTTCTCACAGGCACACAGACCAAAGTAAACCTGGAAGGTCACTCTGCCTTTCCAGATAAAAAGTAGGGGAGAGAGGGTGATGGTGGCAGCGAGAGGGGTTATGTATCTGGGGACATCAAAGGAAAGCCATTCATAGGATGTGACATTTGTGCAAGGACCTCTGTCACATGAAGAATCAGCCCTAGCAGGTTGGAGTGGTGGCGGTGAGAGGTGAGGGATGGACATCAGGGAAGACTGGCCGAGTAAAGGCCCTGAGGTCAGAAACAGCCTTTGCATCTGGAACTAGAGGCAGGAGGACATGAATTTATTCTAAATGCAGAAGGAGACTCTCTTGGTTTCCTACTCCTGCCCTAACAAATTTTCATAGCTTGGTGGCTTACAACAGGAATTTGTTCTCTCACAGTTCCATAGGGCGTAAATCTGACGTCAGCATGCCAGCAGGGCCTCATTGCCTCCAAGGGCATCAGGGCAGAATCTTTCCTCACCTCCTCCAGCTTCTGGCGACTCCAGACATCCTTTGGCTTGTGGAAGTAACACTCCAATCTGTGTATAACTTCTATCCTTTAAAAGTTTGGAAAGGCCATACCATTCTGTATGGAGGCATGAGTTAGCAGTTCTGGCCTTCTCCTCTGTGTCTGTGTCTTGTCCTCTTCTGTCTCTTGTAAGGACAGTGGTTATTGGATTTAGGGCCCACCTGGGTAGTCCTGGATGATCTTATCTTGCACCCTTTAACTTAATGCATCTGCAAAAACCCCTTTTCCATATAAGGTCGCATTCATGGGTTCTGGGACATCAATGCCTCTTTTGGGGCGGTCCCCCATTACAGGAATCGTAGAGGATGTTTAAGCCGAGTGAGCGGTGTGTGTTTCAAAGGGAAGGCTTTGGTACTGTGGTTGTAGGAGGATGAAGAATCAAGCAGGGAGACTGTTAGGGAGGCTATGGCAGTAATCCATATGAAATGTGGTGGGGGCGGAGAAGAGAATGGGCGGATTCAATTCTGCATCACAGGGGAACATCTGAGACTTGCTGATGAATTAGAAATACGGAGAAAGGGAAAATCCAGGGTGTCTAGTAGACAAATTCAGGATGGTGGTGGCCTTGCCTGAGAAAGGGAAGACGGATGGAACAGGCCAGGGCAGTCAGTGGTGGTGACATCCAGAGCTGTTCTGGGCATGTGAGCTGTGAGAAACGGAGACAATGGGTGTGAATTTAGACGCATGAATCTGTAGCTCAATGTATATGTAAACTCGAGCTTGTTCAGCCTAGAGATGGGAAATATAAATCCACCCCCGTCTAAGGAGTGGGTTTTCTTGGGGTAGAGGCTGTGGTTCTGTTGAGTAGTGTGCAGATCACAGAGCTGATGACCACCAGCTTCAGTTTCTCACAGCAGCTCCTGACATTTATGTTACGGTCCAAAGAAGAGAGGGCACGTGGGAAACCGGCCATCTGGGGAGTCTAGCCCAGTGATCATGGGCTGTCAGAAAGGCTGTTGTGTGGTTAATTTTAATTTCGTTATTATCATTGTTTTCTTTGAAATCTTTCATTCTGAGCCCTACAGGCCTGATTGGCAGATTCACTGTCTGATTTTTCTGATTTTAGATTATATGCTTTTTCTTAAAGCCATCTTCATCTATTAACATACATTCATTTTTAATTTTAATGCTCCAATCAATAATTATTTCACTTGACAGTTTTTGACAGTCTGCTGCTACATTTAGCTATTTAGCATAAATTCAAAAGGTGTCCTCCATGTGCACGAATGAAGTAAGGTTTGCTCTTCCGTCCTGTGCTTTGGAGGGAACGGGAAAACATGCATGTTCACTGTGCCTCGGGGAGTTTTTGGTATAGAAACACTGAATAGTTTCTTATATAAGAATAGAGAGGACTGCAGAGCATTATTTTTTCTGATGTAGCACTTTACTTGATGTCATAAATTAACTTGAAATGTTGATTGCTCTTCATTGGAACTGATATTGTGAGATCATCCATTCACAAATGTTTACTAAGCATTCGTTGCGAGCAGGTCACTGTGCTAACTGATGGGAAATTAACACACAATCTCCTAGAAGTATAGCGGCCAGGAAAGCTAAGCCACTTCCAGAATGGTAATGGGTAGAAATACTTTAGAAATGGCAGTTTTTTAAATCTTCTTGTATATGTACACTTAATGATAATCCTATTTGGACATTCCAGGTGAAAAACTAGGAACAAAGTGCACAGTCAGCCTCGTGTCTGCATTGTGCACAACATACGGGAGCGTATCAACAGCGAGGGCAAACTTAGCTGGAGACTAAACAGCAGGGGGGAATTGTTCTTTCTTACTAAAATCAGTGTGAAAATTCTTGGCATTTCAGTTGGTCTCCACTGCAGCTGTTGGTTTACATTTTGATAATTTACCAATGAGCATATAATATTTAATTCCTAGTTGGATTGTGCAACCGAACAGAGCATTTCCAGCGAAGCTCACTGCAAATGTGAAAGTAAATGTTTTCCTTGGAAACCAGTGGCTCGCTCACTCCACGGGTTCTTCTGTAGGTTAGAAGTTCTGGAACAGAAGGAGGAAAACAGCTCCTGTCACAGTTAACAGGAGAGGAGGTGCTTAATTCTGCCGCTCCTTTACAGTGGGCTCTGCTTTCCTTCCTCAGTCTGGGGGTGTTTGGCCTGGCGCGTGCTGGCGTGGACTGGGGAAGCAGGCACTGGCCCTCTGGTGCCCACTCTCGTTTTACCCCAGACATATTACTAGGCAAAATTCATTGTCATATTATTGTGCCTAAAACTTTTCCGACTTCAGTCCTGAGCCTTTGCTTTTCAGTTTGATAAGGCAAAAGAGCTAGTGTTTTCTGGACATCGTAGACTTTTCACCACATTTTAGGTTTTTAAACAAAAGCCGTACGTAAACTTTATTGCACCTTATATGGAAGCCTTGCTACTTACTAATTGGTTCCTGTGGGTCATTGGCTGTGCTTATCATATTGGCCCTGGTGTTTAGATTACTTATTTAAACATGGTGCCAGTTTAATACATTCTGTCCGTACATAGGGATGGACAGGAGCTTCTTCCCAAAGCATTGAGTTCTTTGGCTCCCTTGTCCTAATGAGAGCGGTGGAAGTCAGTAGAGAGTGAGCAGAGCTGGGAGTGGTGTGAAAGCCATGCCATCAGAGAGGGCTGGCGGGATGTCCGCACACTCACCACCTGCAGTCTGTGTGTAGGCTGTGTCTAGGGCTTGCCACGCTGACTTGCTGAGCTACGTAACACATGAGCCTGCACTGGCACCATTATGCCAGCATCTTAATTCACAGTGAAAAACATCACTAACGTATTCTCAGGCCCACGGGATCAGCACAGGCTCTGTGTCAAGCTACATGGGAATGTAAATCATAATTGGAAGCCACTGTATTGATTTACCATAAGAAATTGCTGTTCTCTGGCTGCCGGTAGCAGCAATAGTTATAACACTTGTGTTTTCTAAAGAAACAATTTTTATGGAGTCACATGGTTGCCTGGTGAGCAAAGAATCAAAACAAAGAAGTGGATCCATCATTGTTAAGTGGTACCAAGCTAACCTAGCAGGCTCTTCTGTTCATCTCTGGAGAAGGGTGGATTTTCTAGCGGTACCAGAAGAAGTTTAGTCATTGGCTGTAATCGTCTCGCTAGGTTGGCCTTCTCAGTGAAGTTACTGCCTTCCCCTCTGATGGCTTGACAACTGCCCGCATTAGCTTTAGTGACTCTACTTCCCTGAGCCAGCAGAGTGCCTCCTTTTGGTGACACAGTCTTTTCTTAATACATTAATATAATTCATCCGGTGCTGGCAAGGGTGGGGGCAGCTGTGATGGTGATCATGCTACTTTGCTTTCTTCAGTTGACTTTGTATGTGCATGTTTTAACCCATTAAGTCTGTTCTTACAATAGACCTCTGACTAGGCAATCACTTTTTCCCATTTCCAAGCTCTGGGTAGGGGAATGGTGGTGTGTATCTCCTACTACTCACTTTAGTTTTTATTAGTCCCTTGGAGACTTTGGGATGGATGTCCCATGAATTATACCTTCAGATCAAGTACTGTGAAGTACATAGCAACATGGAGACATTTGTCCAGACCAGGAGTAGGCAAAACTATCAGCTTGAGGACCAAATCCAGCCTGCCACCTGTTTTTTTGTAAGTAAAGCTTTATTAGAACACAGTGGTGTCCATTCATTTATCTAATGTCTGTGGGCACTTCTGCACTACAACCACAAATTGAGTTAAGTAGTTACAAAAGGGACTGTAGGCCAACAAAGGCATATTTCCTATTGGGTCCTTTTCAGAAAATGTTTGGCAATCCCCCCCTGCAGAGTTTGCAAATCATAGAATTGCAGCAAGAAAGAAGTGAACATACCCTCTTCCGTCTCCAATTCGGTGAGGAAATGGAGGAGCAGAGAAGGAATGTGACTTGTCTAAAGGTCGCAGAGCTGGATGGTGGGAGATCCAGAACCTGAACTCAGATCTCTAACTCCTGGTGTGAGCACTTGCCTGCTACTTTTGGAGGAAGGACATTGTGAG
The DNA here is from genome assembly GCA_004024845.1 of Tonatia bakeri. Classification (NCBI taxonomy): domain Eukaryota; kingdom Metazoa; phylum Chordata; class Mammalia; order Chiroptera; family Phyllostomidae; genus Tonatia; species Tonatia bakeri. Next base: position 57,455 of record PVIA01001416.1, read on the forward strand.
CCTTATGCTGTACAGATGATCAGCCGTCACAACCTGCTGAAATAAAGCCTCTTTAGTGGTAGGAGCTATTTTCCAAACTGACTTCCCCAGGTGAAATCACCAGCCATATTGGCACTGATATTCATTTACTAATCTTACAAACAGCACTTATGACTCGCCAGGCATGGGATAAGGGCTAGGGGCTCTGATGAATAAATACCACCTTTCCCTTCAGAGGTTTGGAATGGAGGAGTACTCAGACTTTTGCACATCTTTCTGTTTTGCAAGTATTAAATGTCATAAACGGCTGTTCATAGAGGCTGTGATCATATAAAGGAAACATGTGCCTTGAGGGAGTAGGGGTGTTGTCAGGAATGATTCCACACAGTTGGAGATATTTGAGCTGTGTCTCAAAGGAGGGAGAATTCTTCAGGCAGAGAACTGCCACAGAAATGGCTTGGGGCCTTCTGGGCCTGAAGTCCAGTAGTCTGGGCATCCTTGTCTACCGCACCAGAGGCAGAGCATAGGGTATGTGGTGAAGGAGTGATAGCAACCGCAGTTGGAAAGGTAGGTTGGGGCTAAATTGTGGAGCCCATGGCATTTTGTACTAAGGCACTTAGCTTACGTGCTGGGGGTTTCTAACCGATAGACTCCAGAACACATGAGAGCACACAGTTCTTACAAGGAAGGTCTACATATGTCTGTAGACTTAATAATTAATATCACTAACATGGACATAGGGCTTTCTCCCCAATATACAGGTTGGGGCAAAAGTAGGTTTATAGTTGTGAGAGATATGAAACACAGAATTTGTTCTTTTACTATTTACTAATTATTGTATTCGTTTCCACACAAACCACTGTGAAGCTACTTTGCCCCACTCTGTATGTAGCTGGCTGATATTGTGATTCATCAACCAAAAATTCATTGAAATAGTTACTAAATTAATACTATCTTTTTGATCATTTTATATTTTCTTAATCAATAGTTATTAAGATGACAGTATCTATTGCCTTAAGTCTGCAAAAGTTTGATTAAAAATGACATTGAGAACTACTACTGTGGAGGGCAGGTGGTCGTGAAACTTTTGAGTTAACAAATGGTGTAGGTTCCAGAGCCGGCTGCTTTGTATCTCACAGTTGTGTGACTTGGCGCAAGTTATTTAACCTCTCTAGGCCAGAGCCCTTATCTCTAAGTTATTTAACCTCTTTAAGCCTTAGAGTCCTTATTTCTGTCTTTACTCTTATTAGTAAAATAATACCATTTGCCTCTCAAGATTGATATAAAGGCATAATAATGTATGAAAAGCATATACCATGGTGCCAAGCACATGAGGTATACTCAATGATGTGTGTGAGCTGTTTTCATCATTTTTGATTGCACACGCAGGCGTATCTTACATCTGACCCAGGGTGGGGATGAATTCAGAAGGGAGAGTTGTAAGGTCTCTTGTTCTCCAAGTGAGAAATGATAGGGGCCTGGATCAAGGCAGCAGTTGAGGGCCTAGAGGGTACGCAGTAGGCAATGATGTGATAATTGCAAGGGCTCTTGTGTTCATGCACAGAGCTGTGGACCAGGCAGAGATCAGAGGTCAGAGAAATCTTGTTCTTTCATTTCTTGACACTGGATAGTGACAATTATCTGGCAAGTTCCATGGCTCTTAATTCCTAGAATTTATCTAGGTAAAAATTCATCTAGGGTAAAAAAATATTATTTTAATGAATGAATAATTCCTCTTTGGAACATAATAAAACTGAAATTAGAATGTAAGTATCTTGTTTCATTATGATTTAATATAGCCCCACACTGATGTGTCTGTACATAACAAATGTATATAATGCCAATGTAATGTAGGACAATATATGGATATTCCAAATAAAAAAATTGAGTAATATTTAAATATTATTAAGTATTTACATAGCTAGGCTTAGAAATTCTGTCTAGGCTATGACAGAATAAATAGTAAATGTCATCTGAGAGAGTTTTAATTCCTTTTTTGTCATTTCTGTATTTTCCAAAATGAATACATATTATATATAATTAATATATATACTAAAATATATGCATTTATATATATTAAAATATATATTTTAAAATGCTAACAAGGCAAACAACAAAGGAATGCATCAGAAAGACCTAAGGGAATTTGCTATCCCTGTCTCTCTGAGTAGCTCTTTACAAATGCTAGTGGTAGTGCCCTCCCCGCTGGGTTTCATTTCAGTCAGATGATGTTTTTCTAAATCTAGTAACATGGGGGCTAGCTCACAAAGGTGGGTGGAAGTGAGAAGTTAGAGGAGCAGTAGTATGTGCTGATGGGGCCAGTCAGAATTGGACTGTTACATTTTATTGACTTATTTTTAATGTTACTTTAGAGTCTAGGCTAAGACATGGGAGTCCTGTTACTCGCCGTCATTTCTCAGTCTGTGGGTTCCCACACACTTGGGACCCACACTGCACGGACCTGCGCTGTAGGGGTGCCAAACCCTTAGTGAGGACGTTGGGTCTGGTCTCTGCTCCGTTACTTGGCTTTGTAACAGACCAGTTCTTTACACGCTCTGAGCCCAGCTCCTTCATCCATGAATGAGGGTAGTTCTGACTACCTCACAAGGTTATTTTGAAAGTCCGTTTTGAATGGGTTTAGAAGGCCATACGTATGAGAGTTGTTTTTAATGATGGCGTGGCTACCCATCAACATTGTGGTTATGGCCAAGTGACATGAGCTCTCTGGACCCCAGTGCTGTAAAACTAAGGCAATTGAATTAACTTTTGTCTTTTCAGCACACCTGAGAGATTTGGGGTTCAGAAAGAGTGGGTCACTTTGTAAGTTTCATAAATGTCTAACCACTGTGCTGTGTACATGAAACCAATTTAACACTGAATTTCAACTGTAATTGAGAAGAAAAAGAAACAGTGGGGCAGAGAAGCATGCCCTAGGGCAGCGGGTCCTCAAACTACACAGGCAGCAGACTCCCCTGGAGGCTGCTGAACCCTTGGATTCCTGGGCCGCGCCTCCAGAGTGTCTGATTTAACAGCATGGGGCCTGAGAATATGCATTTCTAACAAATCCCCCCTGATGCTGATGCTCATGCCTCAGGGACCACACTTTGTGTGTGAGAGCGGGTAGGAGGCAGGTGGGAGAACAGTGTGCTGTATGAAAAAACACCCAATTAAGTTCAGTATTCTTCCCCGCCCCCCATAAACATACACCCGGATCTCCTGAACTACATGTTTTCTGAGATTCTTTCCTTCCCCCAAAGCTTTGGTTCTCTCTTGATACCTCTGACAGTAGAAGCAAGTAGTCACTTTTGGCATAAGCGGATCTCACCCAAGTAGCTTAAATTGGCAAATCGTTATTACACGGCATCAGCTTGCACTCAGAGATGCTTCTTCACACACATGTGCACCAGAGGCCAATGATGTCTTTTGGCTCTGTTTGCCTTTTAAAAAATTCAGTGAGTAAGCTAATTTTATAGGAATGTCTCAGAAAGCTATTCCTGTAAACCCAGCATTGTGGCATTGAAACAGAGGAAGCAATGCTGGTTAGCACAATTTTATTGAAACTTAATCGTGCAGAGGTCCCTCTGGATTCAAAGAGTTTGGATGGGGACCCTCCTCCTCATCCCTTATCACTCCATTGTATGTTTAATTTGCTGACATGGTATCTTCTTTTCCAGCCAGGGATAATACTTCTACGTGATTCTTTCACTGGAGGGGATGAGTAGGAGAGGGAGAGTTGGCATTAATTACTTCATCAGCTCTTCGTGTGAGTCATCTCCTGCTTGTCGAATTAATTCAAATGGAAGGAGGAGAAATGTTATCTCTGGTTCCTGAGGCCAGCTTGGGCTTCAGTTAACTAGGATACTCCCTCGGAGGAGGGACGAGTCATCACAGTTCCATTCACTTACTAAGGGGATGAATAGGTTGTGAATTTCATTATCCTAGCATGTATGCATAAATATATCAATGGCAGGCTGCTCTTACCTCGAGATGTTTATCAATAATCAGATGCCATAGGCGGGATGTTAGCCCTGGAAGGGCATTCTGCTGAAGGTGGTTGCTCAAAAACAAAGAAAGCAACTGTGTTTAGGTTCATACCTCCACTGAATTCCGTCTCTTTGCTTTCAATTTGATTAACAGGGGTGTTGAGAGAAGAGAGGACAGTTTCCAAAATGAAACCACCTTCAGTTCTTTCTGGATTTAATGTGGTAGTTGGATTACTGTGAAACACAATTTTATGTCTCTTATTTTCTTCTTACGTTCAGTGCGCTCATGTCTTCCTGTTTGGCTCGTGCCTTCCCCTTCTGACTCAGTCTTCTCTGTTTCTCTTCTCACTCTGCCAGACCACTGTTCTTCCTCTGCCTTTGGCTTTTCTCACTTACGTTGCCCTTGCATGGCCTTTTCCACTGAAGCATGTCTCTGTTCGCCGTTTCTTTACAGAGAGTGTGGGTTCTCCTCAGTCAGACCCTCCCCGTGGAGAGTGCGTCCTTCTTTTAACTAATACATTCATTTTTATTCAGGAAGAATATACATACAGTGAATGCATAATCTTAAATGTACAGTTCAATGAGTTTTGATGGATAGGTACATTTGTGTAGCCAGCACCCTAATCAAGGTGTAGGCTATTTCTGTCACCTCAGAGTCTTTATTCCTAGACCCTGTCAGTTCCCTCCCCCTGGCACTATTAAACCAGTGCTCTGATTTCTTTCACGCTAGATGGGCTTTATCTGTTCTTTAACTTCATACAAATAAAACATTAGTATGTACATTTTTGCCTATGCCTTCTTTTGTTCAACATATCATTTTTAATATTCACCCACGTAGCTGCATGTATCGATAGTTTAATTTTTTTAATGCTGACTTGCGTCCCACTGTATGTATGTATATACTGCAGTTTATCCAGTCACTTGTTCATGGACATTTGGGTTGTTGCCATGTTTTGGCTATTATGAAGAAAGAAGCTATAAGCAGTGCTGTACATGGCTTTTTGTGGACATCTATTTTCATTTCTCTTTGGAGTGACATTACTAGGACATAGGGTAGTTGTATAATTTCATAAGAAGCTGTACGTTTTTTAAAGTGACTGCAGGATTGTATGCTTCTTCCTCGAGTGTATGAAAGTTCTAGTCACTCCACATCCTTACCAATAATTGTCTCATTCTTTTGAAATGTTAACTGTTCTAGTGGTTAATTGAAGTACTATCACATGGTGTTAATTGCATTTCCTGATGACTAACAATGCTGAGCATCTTTTTTATGTGCTCACAGACCATTTGTCTGTCTTCTTTTTTGTAGTGTCTGTTTAAGGCCTTTGACCATTTAAAAAACTGGATTGGTTGCCTTTTTTGATGTATGAGTTCTTTATATATTCTCTCTCATATATATGTGTTACAACATTTTCCCCAGTATTTGGCTTTCCTTTTCACTTTTGTGACTGTGTTTTTGGGTAAGCAGCTTTAAATTTTAATGAGGTCTAATTTGTCACTTTTTAAGATAAATATTTTTTGTGGCTTTATAAAACTTTTGCCTACTCTCTGTTTGCTAAGATAATTCTTCTGTGTTTTCTTCCAGAGGTGTTTTAGTGTAACTGTATCATTTAAGTCTGTGACCTATCTCAAATTAATTTTAGTGTGTGGTGTAAGGTAAGGGTCAAGGTTCATTTTTTTCATGTATTTTTTGAAATGTATGAAATGATTTTTGAGAAGATTTTCTCATCAAATTGCCCTAGTGTCTTTGTCAAAAATCAATTGACTGTATTTGTTCTATTTTAATACTATTATGTTTCATTGATCTGCATGCTGTATTATGTCAATAACCATACTGACTTGATTAAAATATTTTTATGGTAAGCCAGGAAGTATGAGTCCTCTAACTTTGTTCTTCATTTTTAAGATTATTTGAGGTGTTCTAGCTCCTTTAGAGCTTCACATAAATTTTAGAACTAACTTAAATAATTTTTTAAAAACTGAGAAGTTTGTTGGGATAGCACTGAATTATGAGGGACCAATATAGGGAAAATTGGTATGTTAACAATATTGAGACTTCCAATCCAAAAACATAGTATATCTCTTTGTTCTGTTATTTATTAATTTCTCTCAGTATTGTTTCCCTGTTTTGGGGCAGGAATATTTCATCTCTATTATAAAATTTAACTGTATTTTGTGTTTTTTGGTGTGTTGTTTAATTTTTTACAGTCTGATTTTCAAATTGTTTTATGTTTAGATAAGGAAATAGAATTAATTTTGTATACTGACCTTGTATCTTGTAGACTGCTAAATTCACTTACTGGTGAGGGTGGATAACCATGCCTTGTTCCTTATCTCGGGGGGAACGTTTTACTCTTTCACCACTAAACGTGGTAACAACTGTAAGCTCTTCACAGTTTCCCTTTATCGGATTGAGGAAGTTTCCCTGTGTTCCTAATTTTTTGAGAGAGGTCTCTCTGTGTGTTTTTATCAGTGGTGGAATATTGAATTTTGTGCAGTTCCTTTTCTGCTCCTAATGAGATACATTGTATAGTATTTCTCTTCTGTCTGGTAAATTAGGTTAATTGATTTTAAATGTTAAACCAACCTTGAGTTCCTGGGAGAAGAAAAACTTATTAATATGTATTATTCTTTTCACTTCATGCTGGCTTATATTTTTTTGACTTGTATTTTACTTAGTGTTTTTACAACACTGTCCATTGAGAGTATTTGTCTATATTTTTCTTTTGTGGTATTTACTGGGTTTTGGTGTTGGTGTTCAACTGGTTTCATAAATTGTGTGGTGGGATGTTTCTGTCTTCACTATTTTCTGAAAGAATTTTTGTAAGATTGTGTTTCTTTTTAAAACAGCTGGTGAAATTCCATAGTGAAAGCATTTGGGCCCGGAGTTTTCTTCATGCAGAGGCTGCAGACACAGTGTAGTTTTAAGTCCTCACACCGTGGACACCTCCTCCGTCGTCGCCGGGTGCTGTGCGCCGCAGGGCGTGTGGCGCGTCCTGGGCCGCCACCGCCGGGCAACCGCGCTGAGCGCCGCTCTGCCCAGGCTTTCCGTGAGGAATCGTTTCTTCACAGATTGTTGACTGTTCAGTTTTTTTGGTTGCTTACTCCTGGTTATGTTTTAGTAAGTTATGTTTTCTGGAAATATAGAAAGAAATTGTTGATTTCATCTAAGTTGTCAAAATTACTGGCATGAAGTTGTGTAATATTTTCTTATTATCTATTTAATGTTGATAGATCTCTACTGATCTTCCCTTTTCCATTGCTAATATTGGTTATTTTGTTTTTGTGATTAGTCTTGCTAGGTGTTTATTAATTTTATTAATCTTCAGGAAGAAACGAACTGTTGCTTGTTTTCTGTTTCATTGACTTCTACTCTTTATTATCTCTTTCTTTGTTCTTACTTTGGGTTTAATTTGCTCTCCTTTTTCTAGATCATTAATTTGAAAATTTTCTCTCCTATTATTAGGTGCAGACACTGTAGGATTGTCATATCATCCTAATGAATGTAGCCTTTAGCAATGAAGAGAATGGTTCTGTGACTCTGGTATTCTCCTCGTCTGCAGTTTGCTGATGCGGGCATGGCCACAACCGCTGTAGGCCGTTCAGTCAGCCAGTGACTTGAGGTGAATCCCGTGTCCTAGCCGCACTGTACAGATTTTGATATGGAATGCTTCTATTATATCTTAACTCAGTGTTTTGCAATTTCTGTTTCATTTACTTCAGGGGTTAATAGTGAGTATTTTAATTCTTAGAAACATGGAGAATTTTTAAGCTTTCCTTTTTTCCCATTTGCTGGCTAACTATATTTTTGATTTATCTAATATTCTCCATAGTTGTTGATTTAAATATTTCGAGGACATCATGTCACATGCACATATGTCCATGATCATAAAATATACTTTACTGATTGCTCATTTTCCCGGTATGTAATGTCCCTCAGAGTCATTTGTAATCCCTTTTACCTTACATTCCATTTGTCTGATTTGAAAAGTATGATCCTGCATTTTGTTCATATCTTTTCTTAAACCCCTTATTTTCAGCTATGTTGTATACTTTCATTTTAAATGGGCCACTTGTCTTTTCCTACATATTGTGTGTAATTTAAATACAGTATTTGTTTCTGTTATTTGATTAGTGAATTTACACCCCATTATACTTATTATACTTATTTTATTAAGACTTTTTAGCCTTGTTTACAATTGCTATTTTTTTTTTGCTTCTTTTTTTAAAATCCCCTTTCTCCCTTCTTTTGTAGAGGTTAAATTTTCTTTTGCTGGTTTTAAAAGAATGCACTTTATTCTTATAGTGTTTGCCTTCATCTTAACATAAACTTAGACCTGTTTTTTTTCTACTTAAGACTTAACAATAACTTCATTGTTTCCCAAATCACTCCCCAGCTTGTAACCATTGGACCTCCCCCATTTGTCTGCTATTTTTCCCTCCTGAGACGTAACCTCCTCTTCTTCAAGAGTTACCCTGAATACATGCTTGTGTTAGGTAATGGGCAAAATTCTGAAGTGCATCAGCCTCCACCCTCTGTAACCTCCCTATCTTGTTTGGAACCAGAAGTTAAACCAACAGGGGTCACTTTTGCTTTTACAACATTCTTCTGGCAAAATGGAGATAGAGTTGACTGGGTTGACGCTGGACACAGAGAAACATCTAGGGTCTGTTGTAACAGCCCAGGAGAGTTTAGGAGAGTCCAGATAAGGTCAGTGGCATTCTGTGCAAGGATGGGCAGAACAATCAGTGGGTCCTGGTGTGTTGGTACTTGAGGAGTGCAAAAGAAAGGGCAGTTGATGGTACTAAGCATGAGAAGCAAATATATTAAACTTCTTTATTTTTTTCCCTATTCCCTTCCAAGTTCCAGTTACAGTATTTCCTGACAGGGTTGTGTTGGCAGGGTTAAATGAAGCAAAACATGTAAAATACATGGCATATATCCTGGTGTAGAAGTGATAATTAAAAAACATTGAATGCTAACTACTTCCACATTGCTGCCTCAGTGACTGCGTGAATGGGCGGAGGGAGGGTATAGATGACCTAGGAGGTTGGGTATTTCTCTCTCTCTTTCTCTCTCTCTGTCTCTCTCTCATGGTTGGGGCGGGGAAAATGTTAATTATTTTATTTCTTGTTACTGTTTAAAATTTGATTTGCCAGTGGGACATCTAGATAGCAGATAATTGGATGTATAAGTCTAGCACTGATAGGAAGTAGGGATTTGAGAGTAGTTAGTAAATATCGATAGGAGGTCTTCTAGCAGGAGATGATAGAATGAGAAGGAGAAGAGACCCTTGGAGAAACATTGATAGGGCAGATCCATCAGAGAATTAGGAGGCCTGGATTCTTACCCCAGTTCTGCCTGGCCCTTTCAGGGGCTGCTCTTTGGATCTCACTCTCTCTCTTGGTCTCTCCCTCTCTCTCCCCTTCCCTCTTCTTTGCCCTCCTCTTTCCCCCTCTCCCTCTCTTCCTTCATTCTTCATTAATTCAACAAATATTTTTTGAATATCTACTATATGTCAAATTCTGCTCTAGGTATTGAGGTCAAAGAGTCAGATAACATATGGTCTTTTGCCTCTTGTGCTGAACAGACAACCAATTCAACTATTACTCTGTACTGAGCTTTTTGATACCTGTGTGTTACAGAACCATAGAGAAGGGGCATCTAAACGAGATTGATTAGGGGGAAAGGCAGTCAGAGAAGATTTTAAGAACATGTCCTTCAAAGTAGGCTTTTTAAGAATGATGAATAGTTTGGACAAGAATATGCAAAGAAAGACAAAAAAGAAATGTAAAATAGTAAATGGACGGGCTGGCAGAGCAACAGGCAGGCGGGCAGGACCCAGGTGAGGCTGGCCTGACAGCTCTGAAGAGGTTCAGGGCTTAGATCAGGAGGGACCTGTGTGTCAAATCCAGGAATTTGGATTTTATCTCGAATGTAATGCAGACTCACTGAAGGACTCCACACAGGAATGTGAAAAATTAGGCGTGTGTTTTAGAAATCTCATTTTTCTAGTGCTCTGCATTTGTCATGATAAGGGGCCAGGTGGTGGGCAGGGAACGAGAGAGGAAGCAATAATAAGTGTTCAGGTGACAGAGGAATGTTATTCACCAGCCAGGGAGCACTTGCCCCGTGCTGATGCTGGTCTGTGCTGGAGGTGGCGGAGGGGCCAGGAGAGGCTGGCTGCTTCTTCTCGGAGAGCTAGTAGTGGCTGTGGAAGTGACAGAATGGAGAGTGAGCAGACTGGAGAAATGCTAATGAGACAGGATCTACAGGAAGTGCTCTGATAATTAGATATCGGAGGTGAGTGAGAGGGAGGAGTTCTCTGGTTCCGGTAGCTTAGTGACACCACTCACTCAGTTTGGGAACCAGCAGAAAAATCGAAGGGGCTACCAGGGAGGGGTGCCTGGCAAGCGCTGGGACAAACACAAGGGACCTCTACCCCTTGCTTGTTTACTAATGAAAGAACTGAACTAGATGTTTAAGTGACTTGGTGTTATTCTGTAACCATATGCAATTTTAGTCTCTGCTCATTACAGTTCAGGGGACCTGGCTTCCTTTTATATCTCCCCAGGAGATGGTATGGGGCCAAGCAAAACAGTAGGGTTAGTCATTGTTGTAGGTAGATCTGAAATCCAGAAAGATCAATTTCATCACTTACCTGCTGCTCCCCACTCTCCCTGGACCCCTCTAGCCCCAACATGAGCTCACTATGTGAATGTGGGCTCGCTCTGTAAATGGCTGTGGGCAGTTGTGTCATATTCTTATCACATAGACTCACAGAATTCTCCAGCTTGTAGAGATTCTGGATTATTTGGTTCCATGTTTGCCTTTTACAGATGAGAGAAGAGGCCTGGGGAGGTTGTGAGGCTTCTAGAGTACAGTAGGGCCAAGATTAGATCTCTCCATTCACTGGTCTCTTCTGCATGGCCTCCCCCTCCCCCTCACTTAGTTCACACTGGAGTGCTCAGAGAGCAAGGCGGAAATGTCCTTAGGAATATATTTGTGCAGAAGTTTGGAACTGACTAAGCCAGTGTGTGTAACTTGGAGACTTTGTGTAAAGACTGTCAAGAAGAATTGAGTTACTTTAGCTCTGACGTAGTGAGACAGCATCCTCGGGTGTCACTCTTGGATCCAAGCAGCTCTCTTTGCCTGCACACCCTTGTCTGGGGTGTCCTCAGAAGGCTCACCATAAGGAGTCATTTTACCTCAGGTGTAGAATCAGATTGTACTGCAACTTCAAAGAAAAAGTAAAAAGTGCAGAAACTACTGAACTGAGTGTAGGAAGCACTTCTTGTTGGTAAGAGTTTCAAGTGCTAGAGAAGAGATGTGTTGAAAGGACATTTACTTTCATCAGCTTAGAGCATCTGGTTTTTATTCTTTAGAAAGAAGCAACACCTCACATTATGGCAGTCCCTAGGCAAGTAAGCACTCGAGATTTTGATCTGTACAGATTCTTAGAGGGAGTGCCTCACAGGAGCTTTTAGTGGTGATTCGCAGCACTTGACTGAATCTGTAGAGTGACGGCCAATTTTTGTGGGGAAGGGGAGAAGGAGGTAAAGAGAGTTATTAAGGAACTGCTCTGTGAAACGGCAAATAGGCCATTTCTCTCCAGCCAGGATAGAAGCGGAAAGTGTGCTCAGCAGACTCTGGAGAACAAATTAAAGCAGATAAGGAATGAAAACTAAATTCCGTGTTTTTTATTGTTCACTCAGTGCCCACTTCCAAAACATTCATATAATGGTGGGCTCCATTACAGTTCCCCCCTTTTTATATAGATTTAATTGTGGTAAAATATACCTGACATGAAACTTGCCATTTATATAGATTTTTTTATTGTGGTAAAATATACCTGGCATGAAACTTGCCATTTTGACCATTCCTTAATGTGCGAATCAGTGACATTAAGTGCATTCGCAATATCGCATGTCACCACCATTCTGTAGTTGTAGTTTTTATTTTAGGGACAAGTTTCCCAAATTAAACAAATTGCGAAGAGACGTATCACCCCTAAAGCCAAGGCCCAGCATAACCACTGTTAGAATTAAGGTGTTAGTCTCTGTGTCTTTTTTTCTTATTCATATGATTTTGTTCAAATCTGGTTACAATACTGTATATATAGGTTATAAAGAGAATTTTAGCATTGTAAGGGAATTTAAAGATGAGTCAGTTTGTCCCCCCCATGTGATAAGGAGTTAATATCCAAAATTTATAAGGAACTTCTAAAACTCAACACCAATCTAATTAAAAAATGGGCAAAGGACCTGAACACACACTTCTTCGTAGACGACATATAGAGGACCCAGAGACAGGAAAAGATGCTCAATGTCACTAATCATCAGAGAAATGCAAATTAAAACCACAATAAGATATCATCTCACACCTGTCAGAATGGCTACCATCAATAAATCAACAAACAATAAGTATTGGTGAGGATGTGGAGAAAGGGGAACCCTCATGCACTGATGGAGGGAATGCAGATTGGTGTAACCACTGAGGAAAGCAGTATGGAGTTTCCTCAAAAAATTAAAAATGGTACTGCCTTATAACCCAGTGATTCCACTTCTGGAAATTTATTCAGAGAAACCCGAAATGCTAATTTAAAAGAATTTGTGCACCCCTATGTTCATTGCAGTGTTATTTACAAGAGCAGAGATTTGGAAGCAACCCAAGTGTCCATCAGTAGATGAGTGGGTGAAAAGTCATACATTTATGCAATGGAATACTACTTGCTGCAAATAAGAAGAAAATGTTACCCTTTGCAACAGCATGCATGGACCTGGAGAGCATTATGCTAAGTGAGAGAAGCCAGTGAGAGAAAGACAAACACCATACAATTTCACTCAGGTGGAATCTAATGAACAAAGTGCACTAGCAAGCAAAATAGACACATAGATAGAGAGCAGGCTGATAGCTAGGGGCAGGACTGGGTGGGGCAGGGCAGGGCTTGAGCAAAACAGAAGTGTGGTGATTGCCAGGGGAAAGTAGGTGCAGGTAGAGAAGAGCATGGGGGGGAGGGGATAAATGGTGAGGAATACCTATACAGATGACATGTTATAGAATGTGCACCTGAATCCTGTATAATATTGTTAACCAATGTCACCCCAATGAATTCAGTAAAAAGGACAAAAAATAGTGGCTAAGGGGACAATGGCGGCTTGCTCAGCGGGACCGTGGCCCAGCTGGGTCTGCAGTCCAGGTGCTCCCTCTCCCACACCCCATGCACAGGGCAAGTCTTTAGTTTCCACATGTATTATAAAAAATTCATCAGTGGTTTATTTTTAGGGTCCCTTTATTTTTCTTTCTCCCTGTGATTTCTGTGTCTGGATTTTTTAAAAGTGGCGTCTTCAAGCAGGAATTTGTTTTAAATAAGAAAATCACAATATTTATGCTACTCAGAGTAGCAGGGGGTTTCGTTACAGTAGGGCTTATCGCCCCTGACCTAGACACTGACATTCCCTCCTGTCTTGCCTCTGTTCAGATATTACTGTATCCAGGAAGTTGCTGCCCTTTTTCTCCCACTTGTCTTGCTGATAGTAGTGAAACTAACGTTTAAAGGTGATTAGTCATTTTCCCAAGTTGGGGTTTTAGCCATTTTCTTTTCCTTCTTAAGATCTGTTTTTCACTTACAAATTAGGTGAAAACTCAGGGAAGCAGAGCCTTGCCGCTAAAAACAGACTGTCGGCAGTACCACTTTACACCCTCTGGGCCGATCTGCTTGTTAGATACCCTTGCAGTCCCTTCCAGCTTCTAAATCCCCATTGGTGTGCAGCTTTCACCTTTTCCTGCCTACGTTGGATACGTGGGAGGTGGCTAGGAAGCTGGAGGACTGAGGAGCTGGGGTATATTGTTTGGGTGGGCCATGGCAACCACAGCAGTAAAAGGAACAGGACTAGTTTTGTGCGGCTGTGTAAATGCCAGGATTCAGCCGGTATCTCTGGACTTCTGCTGGGCAGGCACCAGTCAATCTGATCTCCTGGTAAGGTTAAACGCAGCCCTCCTCTCCCGCCCTGCTTTGATCACACTGTCAGCCAGGAATGGATGTGGGGAGGCAGTCCAGAGCACAGCAGGGTGTGCACCCAACAGAAACTTAACAACCGCAGAGGCAGAACAGCAGGAGTATTTTCTCATCTGCACCCCAGATACAGAGAAGTACATTCCCAGTCCTTGCCAGCACTCATTCTTAAAGGGTTGAGCACCTTGCTCCAAAGAGCCTGTCCAAACGACCAGCTTGACTAACAGGAAGGACAGAAAGGAGCACCACCAGGGAAGTCAGGGAAAGACCCCAGAATCTGTGTAGTTAGGGAGCTGAAATGCAGGAACTGCCTGCTGCATGAAAATGTCACAGAAGAGGAGAGTGAGAATACAGAGGAAGCCTCTGTTGCTTGATAATTTATTTTTGACTCTAAATAGCTTTTCTTTTCATTCAGCAGATCATTTTGGGTGTCATTCAGTTTAAGTACTGTGTTTTATCCTGAGTGGATCAGGAATTCTAGTTGTTAAACTCTGTACTGTGTTGCTACCTAGTGGGAACTTACTTTTTTGTTTTTTAAATGTTGATGAGCAAGATCTGTGTGGTCAAGTACTGAATTCTGAATGTTTTTCTTCTAAGGGGCAAAGTTGATTTTTATTCAAAATCATGCGAGGCTGACATTTCACTTGGGGAAGTCTGAGGAAGTTGGTGAGGTCTTATGTTAATAAAAACAAGTGCCTCTTTTTCTTCTTATCACCTCTCAGTATCTGCCCTGCTGGCTCAGGCAGTGTGGTCTGGCTGAGTTCTCCCTGGAAGTCACATTGTGCTTCAGAACTCTTTACTATGACCCACAAACAGTCTTCAGGCTTCTCTCTAAGGAGCCAAAAGCATAACCATGAATAAACAAACTGCAAAGCAACTTCTCCACTCTTCTGCCTTCAGCCCTCCCTATAGCCCACTCGGAAACCTGCCTCTGAATTCTGCTAGACACGTTTGCCCTCCTTTCACCCCTTCCCATCCTCACCCACTCCTGACTTGCAGTGGTCCTTACCCTTTTGTTTTTATTTTTGTCATGTGGGTAGTAACTGACAGGAAAATAGTTACTCAATTTGCAAAATGTTGGGTTGTGAGGTCACCGAGTCTGAGATTAGCCTGTAATTTGTAAAAGTCTCAGACAGATGACAGCAAGGTTTTGCTTGTTTCTCTCTGAGCTGTTTTGTTGGGTCTTAGTCAAAGCAGTTTCGTAGTGAGGAACAGAGAAGTTTCTTTCTGCTGCAGAGCTGCCAACCCTTGGGCACAGGCGATCAGCAAACAGAGATGAACTCCGACAGGCACATAATATTTCTTGTCTAGTGGTGCACTCAACATTACACACCAGAGAACCAAAAGGGGCTTTTTCTGAAAGTGTATTAATTTCTGGATAGACTTTGTGTTGCTCAAAGTTAAATTTTTAAAAATTCTTTTCTAGTTATATTTTCTTGACATATTTGAGCTTTTCTGCCTTTTTTCTTTTTCTTTTTTTTGAACTAGTTTAAAAAAAGCAGGCAATATTAAACAGTGTGTTTTATTTATTGACTTGGAAGGACAATCACAGAATCAGACTTTTAGAGCTGAAAGGGCTGAAGTCTAACACAATGTTCTGATTTTACAGATGAGAAACCCGAGGCGCAGGGAAGTGACCAGCTCTTCAGTGCACAGCTTGTTTGTACAAGGGCTGAGGCTGGAAAAAGCCAGCTTTCCAGACACTCCTGGCTTTATATTGTCTTCTTATTGGTCACAGCTTTTTAGCTTCAGTTAGGCTCTTTTTCTGTTATTGAGATTATTTTAAAAATGGGTTGGTCTTGAAAAATTTATTATTTCAAATTAATTGTTCTCATACTTCCAGAAGATCAAAAACTTCCTCAACTAACCATCATTACCACACACTATGGAAAGTGTGTATACATCTGCTGAACAGTTTTTAAAGTTTTGAAATCTGCTGTAGCTACTGAGGTGTTTTAATTCCGTTTAGAAAAGGTTTATTTGGTTAACAAAAGCCCAGTGTTGTGTTAAGTCTAGACTTAGAACAATGCAGCATCACCTCCTAGGTACTGGGAGTAGAAGTGGGAGAGGCAGGGAGTGGCTGGTCCTGTGGGCAGCTCAGGCAGATTTTTGTTCTCGCCTCCCTACGTGTTAGTACAGTGCAGTCCTTCAGTGAGAGTCACCCACGACAGAGTGATGTGTTTAGACTTGAAGGTTCTAGGAGCTGCTCAAGTAAATAATGAACGCAGACAATTTGCAATGCAGCAGGTGCAGAGTTAATCACTGAGAAGTGGAACTGGTTGCCAGTGTTTTTTTCCTCCTCGTCCCCTCTGTGGCATTATCACTTGCTTTACCTTGGGAAGGGATGGCTGGAACGGGCACATCCTCTCTCCTGGTGCTCTGAGCAGTGGGCTGTGTCTGCAGTGGCGGCAGAGACGGAGCAGGGGGTCTCCTGTTCAGTAGGTGAAGCTCGCCAGAGCCCTGTGGCTTTCCGCCTCACTGTCAGTGGGGTCGAGAGGTGGCAGAGCTGGTTATTGGTGAGAACAGTACCCATAGGCTCTTAGGACTTGATCATTTATTTGTACTTAGGTGTTGTGAAGAGACTTATTTTGTGTTGTTTAATCCATGTCTGGCTTTGTGGGAAATGTTTTATAAATTCAGAAGGAGGAAATGTTTTGTCCCTTTGGCAAGGCAGGTCTATGGTTTAGCTGTAGAGAGCAGCACCTCACGAGTACCAAAGGCAGTTGAGGATTAAGTCCAGTGAGAGATTTGTCTCTTTCATGAGAGATTTGGGGAACGGGAGGCAATTGTAGAGAAAGAACATAGAGAAAAAAAGAATTTTGAAAAGGGAAAAAATTGGGCTTAGCTCTCCAGAGAGCACACACACAAAAAAATGATTTAAGTGCAAAGAAGCTAATAAAAGTTTGAAAGAGCTTTTAGTACAAAAGAAAGAATGAAAGAAGTGCTGTTAGAGAGATGAGTAAACAGCTCTATTCCAAATCGCATCTCAGTAACGGCTTTGCGGGGACAGAAGGCCAGACGAGGGTCTTGTGGGAGTCCAAGGGCGAAAAAGCGAACAGATATTTAAAGGAGTGGAGATTATAACAGTTTGGCAAAAATGGACTTGGTTATTCTTAAAAATTATTTTGTCCTTAATACTTGATAAGGTGATAAATAATAGGCTGAGAAATTTACCTAGTTTATAATCCAAAGCGGATTTACCTCCTGTATGTACTGTTTCTGAAATCCACTTAAAATAAAATGCACGGGTGGGTGTGTTTGTCTCCTTGCCCTCACCCCACTGGGGTGTTTCCGCTTCAGTGTGGCGCTGCTGGTGCCACTCATGTGCCCGGGCGGCGTCTGAGAGGAGCTCGTGCGCCTTGCCAGATTTCTCTTAAAACTTACCGATGGCTGTGTCCTGTCCACGTAGCAAGGGTGTTGAAGAGAGAGAAGAGCTGAGAAGTATTGCACTAAAAAACATCTTTAATCTTTTCCTATCTTAGCTTTTGGGGTCAAAACTACCTTTCTCTTGGGAATGAGAAGGGGAGAAAACCCTTTCTGCACTGTTCCTTTGAGAGAGGTTTCAAAACCCTCCCGCCCGTCCGTCTAAGCCTCAGGGCTGTACGGCAGCTGCACCTCTGATCCACGGTCGGAAAGTAAAGTTCTTTCCTTCCATAAAAGTTCCTGCGCAAGAGAATGTGCAGCTGCAATTTGAGTTCCTTAGTGATTATTCACTTTTGTTCTTACTTCATAGTCTCTAGTAAAATTTTAAGTATTTAATTATGTACACGCCTGAAATTAACTGCTCGTGGACAGCATATTCACTCAGAACACCTACGTGCATCAAGTGCTGACATCGTTAGAACAAGAAAAAAAAGCCTCAACATTTTCAGGCAGAAATCATTGTAAAATATGGTATAAGGTTTCCTAAATGGAGTACAGTGTAGTAAACATAATTTAATTTCTTTCCTTGGTGATTTATCGTTATTTCTCTGGAGTGATTACACTGATGTAGGAGAGCCCATGATGCCCCAGAAGCTCATAATTCTTCTCCACGCCATGGCCTCTGTCTTATCCACACTTCTTGATTTCTCTTAAAGCCCTGTCATTTGCCTATATCTGATCTGTTCTAAATGTAAGGGAAACTAGCTAATAAAACGTACACAGTTACTGGCAGAATTGTATGTCTTCATTCTAACCCCTTGTTCTCCGCACCTAGGCAGCTGAGGCCCAAGGCAACCTGAGCCATTCTGGGTGGTGGAGGCTGAGAGATTTGGGGAGGATGGAATAAAGTTAGATAGGACTTTAATAATACAGTACGGGCTGTCAGTAAGCATGACATTTAAAAAATTTAACAGTCTAAGTGGGCATTGGATGAAATAATACAAATAGTCACTTCTCTGCTTAAACCATTCACGATTCAAGATGAAATTAATTAATAAAACATTTTATCTGACTTTGGTGTTTACTGTCACACCTCTTAGATGTGGACTAGGTGCTTCAGAAGGAATCTCAGGCCCAGGCTGAACCCAAGGCTCCACAGTTGTCCCCCATGCCTGGCCTGCGTGGTGGGATGCCTCGGTGGAGACACCTGTAACTTAGAGAAGTCTCAGGAAGCAGAGGGGAGATGGTCATCTGAGTAGTATGTTTTGCTAGCTCTGCCACTTCTGCTTCCAGGCAGCTTCTTTTGGCAGAGGGAGGAGGAGCTGTGGGATTTTTATGCATGCTCCAAAATACTTACTTGGCTCATAAGATAGGTAAGAAGACAGAGTGATAAATTATACCTTGTGGTTTTTTTTTTAAATGTGAACATATTTTCCCCACAGGTACAAGCAGTGATTTATAAACGGAGTCTTTTCAGAAAGATTCAAATTCCAACCTTTGGAACTCAGAATATATTTTTCAGAGAAGTAGTGTGTGTTATAGCTGGGTCCCAAGAGAGTCCACAAAATCCCTCCCGTGATGTCCCTAGGACTGAGCCGGTCATAGACTGCTTAGAGCCACGGTGCCCCAGAGCTCCTTCAACTGGTGGTATGTGGTCATGAAGAATGGCCATGGTGGTTTATAGGAAAAAAGTGAAAAATGTGAGTAGAAAACAGGCTGTTATGTAACTGATGAAGTGAGTGAGACTAGTAGAGGGCCTGGTAGGATGTGAAGTCACTGACAGGAATGGTTCCAGAGGGCCCAGCTGAGAACCAAGACCTGGAGGGAAGTTGAGGGTAAAGAGAGTTAGATTCCACTTGAGGAAGAACGGTCTGACATCAGAAGTGCCTAAAAATAGAACAGGCTGGCTGACGCGGTGAGGAAACCTCTGTCACCGGGGATGTTCAAGCAGAGTGGGAGGACCCCCTTCTCAGGAATTCTCCAGGGTGTAATAGGCCACCACTGCTTTTTCTCCTAACACTGAACTGTGGTACGTAAGACATTGGTGTCCCAGTTTTTCATTGAGAAAGATAATATAATGGCATTGAAATAATTTTAAGATACGCAAATAGTCATACTTTTACAAACCTAATACAGTATAACTTTTTTTATTATATTCTTCATTAGCATACACATAACGTATTTTTCACATTACAAGACATGCTTCCCCACCCTCCAAATTTGGGAGGAATAATGGTTGTTAATGCTGCTGTTGAGTTCTGTTTACATTTACATTGGTGAAACATTATTTATTTATGGTATTAAATATTTTACCACATTTTTTACTTCAAAAAATTTTTTTTCTACTTTCCTCTAAAACCTAGATGCATCTTATGGTCCAAAAACATGGTAATTTCCCTGGAACCAGGGACAAAACTAATAAAATATTATGTTAAGGAGCATACTATTCACTATTACTCATCTGTTTTTATATTTCTAAGTACTGATAATAATAAGGTATTTAATAGTATGTTTATGTTATTCCTTGTTCACTTGTTTACACTCATTATTAGCAAAGCCAAAATCATACTTGAAACGTAGGAATCTTACATAATTTAAATTTTCCATTGTTTCAAGGTTTTGACTTTAAGATTTGTGCACATAAGTGGTTGTTGAAGATTTTGCAGGGCCAAGTTGTTTTGACTTTTATAATTAGCATGTGGATTCCTCATTCTTTCTCTCCCAGGACGCGCTGTATTTTACAGGCAGCTCTGATGAAGGGTGATGGGGGTGGATGGTGAGGAGAGGTTTCCAGGTACCAGACAACCTGTGACTTACTCTCCATGCTTTTCCTAGGTCACCAATTTTCAAAGAATTTGAGTATAATTAAATACACTTCATAATAAACTAGGCTGAACATAATTTAATCTTTCCCTGAAGGTACTTCAGAGTCTTGGAGAGCTGTGGGGTCATGATGAACATCAATTACTTCCTCACGGTGGGTGTGCAGGAGGAGGTAGTTAACAGAGTTCCGTTTGATCGAGCCCTAGATGCCTGGAGATTTGTTCTATCATTATACGGAGTCCAGTGACAAGACCTTGGAACTGAAGCTTAATGTTACATTCTCAGGCAGGAGAGAATGTAATAAAGATGACCCCTTTACTTTTGAGAGGCTGAAAGTTGATGATGATAATTCACACCGACATGGTAGTGTTCAGCACTTTTTAGTTTCCAAAGTGTTGTCAACATACCTTGTGGTCCATTACTTGTTTGTTGTGACAGTCCTGGGAAGGAACCACGGCAGTCGGCATCTCATTTTTGCAGATGAGATAAATGTAGCTCAGAAAGTTTAAGTGACTTGGATCAGGTGATGTACTGTATAAGAGGCCGAGGCCGCTTCAAATTTTATGTTCTTTCTGGCATTCCAAAAGATACTAAGCATTTATACATGGTAATGTTTTTGAGTGCCCATTGCGCCTTCTAACTCATTCAGTCCTCACAACAGTTCTGCGAATCAGTAGGTATTGGTTCTTTTGGTACTGGTATGATTCCCATGTTTAAGATCTGGACACGGAGGCACAGAAGGCAGCTAGTGAGTGGCAATTTGAACCCAGGAGCATGGGCTACAAAGCCCAGGCTTTCACCGTTATGTCACGTGACTACTCAGTGTATGGTACACCAGTGTTAAGCAAATCAAGAGATGTGTTTGTAGCTATTTTGCTAGTGATACAGATCTCTGCCTGTATGCCAAGTCTGGGATCATTCTGACTGAGGTTTTGAACCCAGATCTGCCAATTTGAGATCTTGAGCGTCTTACTTAGCCTGTGAGCCTAGTTTCCTCATCTCTAAAACAAATTATGGAGCATGTAATGTCCTTGTAACAAAGAATTGGGATGTGTGCTCGCTTCGGCAGCACATATACAAAGAATTGGGATGCAGGTGAAGCACCAAACACAGTACTTACTCCATAGTCTTTATTTTTAAAGCGGTCGTTGCTGTTATTATTATGCATTTACAATGGCCAAAACCGTATTACCAGCTTTCAGAGAATAAGCCCTTCGTGTTTACTTCCTATTGTGCAAGTACCTGTGTGTTAATTAGATCTGTGTTTCTTGAGTCTTTAAAATAGGCAAATTTTATAATTACATTTGTTAGTATTATTCTGCCTACCAATACTTGATTTGTAAGTTTGTTTCATTAGAGAGCTAGCAAGTTGTCTGAGAACCTAAATTCATTGCCCAAATTATTTGTCATATAATTTGTGACTATAATATAGCTTCTAAGATAGAGATTCAAATTTGAAGGAAGGGAGAGAAATGTTTATTTGAGTGGCTTTAAACTGTCAATTATCTAAACAACATAGAGATCATCAGAAAATACAGGAACCAGTTTTATTCTGTCTGAACACACAGTGCCTAGAGCTTGCATTTATACCCAATTCCAATTGCATGTGCCTGTTTTTTATTTTTTTGTTCAGTGTATCTTCTCAGTGACTAGTATATGTTCTTGACATTGTGCTGCAGATTCTAAACTCTTTATAACACAGGAAAATTATTGGCTTGACTAATGGTACTTACTTAATGGATTGTAAGTGATGGTAACTACTTAATAGGCACTTTACATTTTTAACATACTTTACCTTTTTATCAATACAAAAAAAAAACCCCTATGTTTTTAACATTATCTTAAATTTTAAATAGTCATTTTTCATTTTCCCTTACAGAAAATGATAATGCTGCATATGCACATTCAAACTGTGTGTATTTTGTCTTCATTCCTCGCAGGAGTTTATATTGATTCTTCCAGTAAGTTTTAGGGAGGACTCACCTTGCGCATTGCAGTGGCTCGGTTTAGGGAGTTTAATAGTGAACGCAGCGTGCATGGTTCCTGCCCTCAGGGAGCTTTGCCACTACCTAATCATGACCGTGAGGAAAGGAGCAAATAACATTTGGCGACCTGGTTGCGGAGGACTATTTCTGTGACACCGCAGTTAAATTCCAACCAAAAATCATTCTCATCGCTACGGAATTCATGAAGCTGAATCACATCATTTCATCACATGCTTAGATGTAATGAAAGACATAAGTAGTGTTTGCAAGAGCTAAAATAGGTTCTCTTTGACTCTTCTTTTTATCTCCCTCTTATCTCCCCTTTTCCCTTTTGTCTCATCCTCATTCTCAGTTTCCAGGGCTCAGTCATTATTCCCCAGTCCTTTCCTAGAATGGAGTCGCGTGACCTACGGGCCGGAGCCGCGAATGGTTTGGACTAGCACCACCAGCCCGGTTTGCGGAAGGGACTGGACAGAGAAGAGCATGCCATGCGCGTAGTCAGGTCCGTGGGCGGTGCTAACAGACTTTGTGTTGAGTTGAGTATGTCCAAGCAAGTTACCTGCCCTCTTTGTATCTCCATTTTCTTCCTGTTAGTGTCAGAAGTTGAAATAGAATGATCTTTCTAAAGCCCCTACCAGTGAGTGCCGCAGTTCTGTGATTCCCATGTTCCTGAAAAGTTCAGTGTACTTTTCCCAATACATGCAAATACATTTTCCAGTGAGCCTGGAAATCTATCTTCTGATTATCCTCTCCCCTGGTTTATAACTTACCATCGATGGGCTGTGGCTGCTAACGCTGCTGCTCCTCCAAGCCCATCACGAGGTTAATTACCTGTGAAGAATGAGGAACTGCTGGAGACCTCTAAAACATCCAAGAGAACTTTGGAGTTCTTTGGTGGTGTGAATAAATAAATGTCCTTCGTGTATCTAGTTTTCCAGTGGAGACATAACAGGACCAGGCTGTAGAGACTGGAGAAGGTCAAGTTTCTGATAGAGTTGAGTACTGAAGATCATGATCAAGCTCATAAAAACTATCCTCTTTCTCCTTGAGGTTATCCAGTCAGAGCACGAACAATACTTTTAAACACCTGGATTCCTCCATGTTCCCTTGGGAATGCAGAATAGTCTCATTTTTATTTGTTTGTTTCATCTTGCTCCGCTTATTATAGTAGATAAAGGCTCATAATGAGGAAACACATGAGGGATTTGTCAAAAAGAATTTTAATTTTTAACACATTGTCTCCTTCCCCATTCTTTTCCACTCAAAATAGAACAGCCATAGGCCCTAAACTTGTTTTCCTGTAACTTAGAGTTAAGCATTGCAGTCCCACACTGCTGCCTGCTTCACAAGCTCTGTCCCAAGGAATAAGTATTGTCTTGAGTTGTACTACTGTTTGCCAGACAGGAAATTCTTGCTGTATGTAGCAAAGGTAGTGTGTTTAAACTGCTCTCTCTCTCCCCCTCTCTTTCTCCCCTCTCTCTCACTTATCGTCAAGTATATCTATTTCCATGTTTCCTTTCACTAAAACACCTCAAAAAATGAGAGACTTGTCTACCCAGCTTTTTGGTCGTTGTCGGGGATATCATTTGTGGGAATCTCAAGATATTAAATTTGATTTTATGAAGTAGTTCATTGGTAGTTTTAGAACAGCATTGCTTTTTCAGTAGCCCTAGTTGTTACTGAGTAGAAAGAAAGCCGGTTGGATGTCAACGGGAATATTTTGTGGAACGTGGATATACAAAGCATTTCCTCTTTTCCCTATTACCCTTATAGTTTTGGTTTGCTGTACCATGTTGAGTCAGGCTGGCTATATTCTGTCAACAGGATGTTACAGCTTGTCAAAAATTATTCAGCCTTCAGTGTTAAGCAGGTGTTTGCTTAACCATTTCTGAATTTCGGTGGTGCTCTGTGGTGGCTGAAGCTAGGCGTTTTGCCCGGCATTGAGATAGAGGCCCGCAACCAGGGAAGCCTTCCGCTGCTCAGTCAGTGAGGATTTTAGTACCAACTTGCCTTTGGACTGAGCTTCGAACCTTCTCTCTCCACTTATTCTTTTTGTGACTTCACAGCTATTTCAAGAATTATTTCTTTATTAACTTGTACCAACTCTGTTTTCTCAAGTAATAGGAAGTGATGGATTCCCGAGAGATAGACATTGCATTATTGCTTTTTTTTAAACAAGAAGGCTTTTTAAGTAAAGCTGCTGAATGATACGTCTCATATTATAGAAACTCATCAATATTGGTTTTGCCTGCAGTCTCTCATCTGTACTTTAACCGTTGTGATTCAGTGTACACAAATCCCCAGAGCTCGGGAATAAACTGAGGAGCTAATGTTATTAGTAAATTCTGAACTCTCAGTGATGCAGGAACCCAGTGACACATAATCCATAAGAGGTCCCTTGATGAACTGGGTTTTCATGGGAATGTCACATGCCTTTGCTCTTAGGAGCATGAGGATGTTAAAAGTGGCAATATGAGAGTACATTTTCTTTGTGCTCTATGTTTTCTTTGGTGAGGATTTCTGGCAGAGGATTTTGCTTTTAGCCTCCTGGTTGCTATGGCAATGCTGATTTTACAGAGCTTTGGTGACCTCTATAAGTACTGAATAAGTTAGGTAAGATAAAGGCATGAAAAGATCAAGGAAACCATGTGTGTCCAAAATACAAACATGTCGACTAAATGTGTCTGCAACTTTGTCTTCATTCCTCATGGTGCTTGTTACCGTGTCACTGTGTGTGCTGCTTCTTTTATTCCAGGCTGCTTGGGGAAAATGCTGATTCATAGTGTCTTTTGTTTTCCCCGGGGGAAATTCTGGGTTTGTTTCTAAGTTCGTTTGTCTACAACCGAGTTTAATCTTTCTAGATAAATCTTTCCCCCACCTCTTACGCACACAAGGCACTTTGCTTTGTCTATCTTAATTAATGTCAATTAGAAGAAATGCCAGTAATTTTGTAGGGCTCTTGTGCATGATTTTCCCCCCTGTTTCTTAATATTTTGTACTTTTTGGAGCTTACATTTTTAGGTGTCTGGAGATGATTTTAGAAGATCCTAAGATTTCATTGGTAGCATCCAGGCAGTCTGGTCATCTCAAATATATAACACATCTATGGAAGAGGGTTTTTTTAGCTGTAAAAGTGGATTTTGCTACAGGGAGGTGAGTAGTAGTACTTTCAATTGAACATTTCTCATGTGCTAGCATAGCCAGCAGACAGCGTGGCTTCCTGGTTGTAATTACATGCCAGTGGCTTGGTGGTTATTATTTTAGAAGCTGAATTCATCATGGATTCCCCAAGCACGTGGAGTAGCACACCCTGATTGTTCACTTTAAGATTGTAATTCCATCCAAGGTTTATAGTGTCATCATAGAAACTAGATGGAATTACAGACCCATGAACACTTTGGAAGACTATATTATTTATTGAAATACTTCATAAAGTTAAATAATTTTTTAAACTATCGTGGAAGTTCACGGAACTTAGAAACATAATCCTGTCCACATAGAAGGTTTTCAGTAGATATTTGTTGCTTGTTTTATTGAATTCATTTACGTCTTTAAATAACCTATGTTTATTAAAAAAGGTCTGGAGAGGTTATATATAAGTATTTGTAGGGCTTAAAAAAATCTTGCCTTAAAATGCTCATAAGATTCCTGCTTCTGATTGATGGAAAAATTGGCTCCTCATGTGAATACAAGAGTGGGCAAAGTGGGTGTACAGTTGTTCGTATGGAGATAATATGGTAGTTAATAAATAATACAAGAATAAACTCTGACTGACTAGTGTGGCTCCATAGGTTGGGCATCATCCTGTCTTGCAAAGTGGAATGTTGCCTGTTCTTTAGAATGTTGCCAGAATGTGTTATGGTCTTTAAAGTTTAGACTCTGCTATGTATCTTAGGATGATTGTATATACACTGTGTAACGAGGTGTTGCTGAGTGTTATTGCCTGTGCCACTGTGCCCTGTATGACATAGTATCAAGAAGCTGAAAGTTAATATAAAACTTTAGTTAAAGAAATTCTCTATTATGATATTCTTTAAATTATTAGCAGTATTTAAAATTTTTATGAAATTATATTAATCATCTATTACTTATAATTTTGTCCTTGGAAATATTTCATTTTAAGAAATTTGTATATAGAACAGAGGTAGCCAATAAATACACTGGTACAGCTAAAGTCAATGCTTTCTGCTCTTAAAAGAATTTATTGGAAAAGAAAACATTTTTACTTTTGTGAAATTACATTTTTATTTAAAGGCTTGATAACACGTGGAGAATGTTTCAGCTTTTCACAGTTGAAAGATTGAGCAATGACTGTTCCTCTGTTTCCTGATTGGTTTCAATGTGAATTTGTACTTTTTATTACCTGTAAACATTTTACGTTAGCTATATAAATTAGACTCCGATGTAGCGAAGTAGAACTCCCTGGTACACCTCACCATTAACAAAAAGCAGTATTCTCCTTTTCAGCTTCTAGCAGGGTGTACTGCTGAGTTTTGTATAAGAAGCTGACTTTAAAAGTGGTGGTTTTGTGTGTGGTGTGGGTGTAGCAGAGCAATATTGTGCATTCCTTTCAAAATGTGCAAGATGCCTCCGGGTCTGTGGGCGGGGGAACTACCTGTGGTGCCCGCACTCATTACTCATTCAGTTGTTCCTCACCAGAGAAGGGAAAACCCAGTGCTCCAGGCCCCACTCATTCTGAACAGTGAGGGTGGGGGCTGGTGGGGCGGAGGTGCCACTGCCGTTCGGCAGAAGCCTTCGTTTTAGAACGGTTTAGCAAAATGCAGTTTTGTTATTTCGCCATCAGTCTGTGTTGGACGCTAACGTGTAAACGGCACTAGTGATCAACATGGAGGGCTGTGGCGAAAACATTTGCACGCACGCTGAGTGCAGCGGGCACAGCAGTGGGAGCACTGACACTTTTCCTGCATTGTAAATAGTCCCTGGGGCCAGAAGTTGAAGGGGTGTGTGTGTGTGTGTGGTTTGTAGAAGGTAACGAATATGTTAATTTATTGACCACTTTCTTGATTTTCTAAAGAAAATTTCATCCCGTGTGCTTCTGATTTGTATCCCATGAGGTCTCTGCCACCTTTAGAATATGAAAGCAAATGCATTAGGAATCCCTCATTCTTTCAGAAAACAGTCCTAATGTGAGAAAGGTGACACTTAACTCACAGGTGGCTCTAAAAATTATGTTATATAATAAATTAAAAATTGAATTATATATTCATTAAGAATATCTCTATTAGCAGAGACTAAGTGATTAAGCTCTTACTGAATATTACATACTCAGGAGAGACAGGTAAACAATGCCACTGGCCTGGAACACCAGGAACTGTGAAGTTTTAGGCCCGTCATTAACTGTTGTGTGGCCTTTGGCAAATAACTCCTCTGGGCCTTGGGAAAATGAGGAAGTTGGATTACATCAGTGGTTTTCAAATGTGGCTTCGCAAAGCCCTGGAGAGTTCTAGGTCTCCCCCTGGCCTCTCCTGAAAGAGCCACGACTTTCGTGGTGGGCAGGTTGAGGCCCGGGGATCTCTCTATAATGATAGTGATGGTTTCAGTTCATGGCACCACTAAATCAAATAATCTTCAAGATCACTTCTAACGCTCACATTTAATTCCTATAAAAAGTAGGCCTTGGTCATTAGGAGGCAGTCCAATAAGGAACTGTGCCTCTAATAAGGAAAACTTGAATATGGGAAGGGGGGTATTATGGATTTGATCATCTCTGAAGGCTGCTGCTTGCCTATGTCAGGCAAGTCTAAGCTCTTCCCCAGGGAATGGAGGACAGAGCTGAGAAAGGTGGTGTCTCTGTATCATCTTCCCAGTGAGGAAACTAGGAGGTAACAGTGAAAAAAAATTCCTGGATTTGAGGATGGCTTCTAGATGTCCCTGTGCCTTCAGCTATCAACCATGGGCCGGGTTTGTTATCCCTGAGGTCTGTGTTTGAGTAACAGACAAATGATGACAGAAGTGCCCATTTTCTGTCACCCTGCCATACCAAGAAGGGGCCAGGAAGAGTGTGGCATGAACCACGTCCCTTGCAGAGGTGCCTACAGCTCCTTGGCACCCAGATGCACAGCCTCCACCCTTGCAGCTTGGGCGCAGATAACACCTCAGGGGAAAGGGACAGGGACCCAGGGAAGGAAGGAAAGTCACAGGGATCCTGAAGTGGTAAGGTCCATAGTGGTGGCAGAACAGTCTGCCCAGAAGAAAATTTGGCACTAGATGCCAGGCGTGTTTGTACTAGAATGGAGTTCAAAAATTCAAACAGAACACTGTCTGTTTTTAAGGACTCATGTGAAAGGTTTGTTTGTCCCAAACCTAAATCCAGGAGTCTATCTGTCATAAGCACTCTTAGGTAGTCCCCAACCCCCTCGAATTTAATCTCTAAAATACAGAAGACGAAGGACTCAGGTCTTAAGCTCTCTAATGAGGAGTGAGACATTTTTCTTCTCAACAATTCTGCCCTATGAATGTTGAGCAGGGCCTATGTCAAAAGTTCCCGTAGGATAGCTAACAGAGGTGGAAAGTTGAAATAACCTTAAAGGCACTGAAGCTGAGAAACTGCCCTCTTTATCCTAACGGCCACAATTAGTTTTGGAAGTCTGTCAGTGGAGAAACGTAGGGCTGTTAATTTAGAAAGCAGCTGTGTTGGATGCCTCCGACGTGCTGGCCTATTGGGCACCGTTGTCTCTCCCACACCTTGTCCCAGTCCAAGGTGAAGAAAGCTGCATCTGGCTTAACGCTAGACTGACATGTGGACATCTGGATATGCAGTCTGAATACACAGGAAATGGTTGGTTGCATTATACATGGAGTTCTCTTTGGTAAATAACCCCCCCCTTTTTTTGAAAGGCCATACGGAAGAAAGTAAAGGATGCATTTTCTCTAGTGTTTTGGAAACCTGGATCTCATCAACCTTCTGGTTGGTTTTGGCTGTCAAGGCTGCTTATGCCAGAGTCACTGGGAGCCAGGTTTCTGAGGTTCCTCCTGATCCGCGTTGGCAGCCTCTTGGAAATAACTGTCATTCCAAGTTCAGCTGAAATATATAACTCAACAAATAAATACATATAAAGTATATGAATGGAAGTAGGAAAGTGAGGATTAACAGACAAGAGAGTAACAGTCTTGACATGGAAAATACTCTAAAAGACTCTTAGGAAGGTTCTTGCTTATGTTCTTACTTCAACAGTGAATGTCGACGCTTTGACCCATTTTTCATGGTCCATCATTTCCCATTCCTCTGCCAGGAGGTTTCCAGTAGCTGATCGCTTTCAAATTTTCTTGAAAAACAAAACAAAACAAAACTTGATTCATATTTGTCATTAGTTCATCCCAGACAATGTGCGGAAAGTGGTTCACCACCCTGATAAATGGGAGAAAACGTCACTTTCACATGTGCCTTTCTTCTTCTTCTATAAAAGTTCTCTTACTTTGGACGGGAAATCCTCAAATATATAATTACATAATTTGTTTGCTGGCCTCGCAAATGAAAAAAGGAGAACAAGTGGCAGAAAGGGGAAGGGTAGTTCTTCACGTGGGACCCGATATCCACTGTGTTCAGATACAGATGTGGCCACGGGCCACTCACTGAGGATGAGTTCAGGACTCGTCCTTGTGCTTTACCTCTGATTGCTGCATTGTATCAGGTCTCTTCTGAACATTACTGCAAAGCGGGGAAGATGACATTAAAAACTGTTTTCAGGGAGTTCTTTATTGCACAAGGTAGACTTCATTTTCAGGGCTCTCCTATAGTCTGACGAGTAGACATTGCTAATTTCTTTATCTTTTTTTTCACCCGACTTCTGTTATCTGTCATGCATATATTTCATTTGGCATTTAAGTGCATGGTTCATAAAAATACTGACAAATAATCTCCATTGCACATTTTGCTAGCACTGTGGTCTCACTGTAAATGCTCTCTGTATGTTCCTGGGAAGTTGCATAATCGCACTTGCTCTAGTTTACTGTGCAATATGCTCAGTGACTAATGGCCTAATCAGGACTTGAAAAATATATAAACAGTTCAACAGAAGCAATTGATTCACTGAGCGCTTTTCATCCAGACAAGGGTGAGCTAATGGGAACTAAAAAGACGGAGGTGTGCAGCAGCGTCTTTGAGGCACTGACATTAGAGTGTTCCCACAAATCCCCTGCATTATTGCTCATTGATGGCGGATCTGTTTTCGTATGCACGAGCCTGGAGTGCCAATGGTCGTCCTAATTGGCTCTGACTTGGTGTTCTTTAATGTGGATGTTACACATGTTACAACTTTTCCCCTCTCCTCTAACTGGAGAGGCAGTCTGTCTCATGTGTCCCCTGTGGCGTCACCCTAGCCTTGGTTACTTAGGATAGAATTACAGTGGATACTGCAGGCAGGACTGCAGGGCTTACTACCTCTGTGCGTTGTGGAGTGACACGGATTCTTGTTCTCTCATCTGAGGAGCCCCTTTCCTTCCACAGTGTCCAGCTGAGGTGTGCAGAGAGAGTTAGAGACTTTCAACAGGGATGAAGTGTCCTCCCCCACCCCTCCCCGTCCCACCCCTTCCCCACCCAGGTGCAGGTGCAGTCGAGGAGGAGTGATGAGAATCATCCTTGTCGTGTCTCCTCGCCATCAGAATTCATTAGGTAGCCCTTAAATTCTACGTCTCTTCCCCCATTCAGTTTTTTTTCTCTCACACAGCATTTTGTCTGCTAGCTTGACCACTAATTTAGTTTTTAAATTTTTGATGACATCATTCAATATCTAGAAGCTAGCCTCTCATTGATGTAATACTTCAAACCATTCCTGAAGAAATAGTTAATGATGGAATACTGTGTTTTCTGAAATAATGAAATGGATTATTTCCTTGGGCACAAGATGGTTTGTTCACAAAGGGGAAGAAAAAAGAGTTCTGGCTTGCCCCGATTTCCAGCTTTTTAAGGATTACGTGGTGATAGGTACCTCATGGGAAACAGTGAATACCACCCACCAGTGTTGTTTGTTCCACTTTACATTTTAAGCTGTTGGGGTGTAAGGCAGTAACCAGTTTCCATGCCTTCTGGGACCCCGTTGTCCCTCACTTCCTCTCTTGGGTGACACCCCACCCCTGCCTCATGTTGGAACTGCCCTGGGCCCCTCTTTTCTTGAAGGATCTGATGAACGTACTTCATATTGTGATGTTTGTATCTTAATTTGTTAGTCCTTCCAGAGGAATGTATGTTTTAGAAAAAGAAGCTGGAAAGTACAATGAGTGAGGATTTATTGTGAACTCAGGACATTGTGGACTAGGGAACACACCAAATGGAAATGGAATAGCAGGAGATGTTTTGGGGCTGAGGGACCTTCCTGGGGCTCCTTAAAGTAGAAGTTCAGGTCATGACCTTGTTCCGAGGCTGCCTGCAGCTCTACACCCTGACCCTCCACGTAAGCCAGTTATAGGGCTGCTGTCCCTGCAAAAGCCAAGTACAGAGCAGGGTAACAAGGTAGTATCTTCCCATACTTATTGAAAATTTACACATTTTGTCAGGGTTTTATTGTCTCTATTGGATGTGGGAGATCATGGGCAAAATACCCCATACAGTGGAACCCAAGAAAAAAAGGGGCATATTGGGCTTTAAAAATTTTATGACACTTATTTGGTTATGTGTTTTTATTTATTTATTTATTTATTTATTTATTTATTTGTCTATTTATTTATTTATAGAGGGGGGGAAGGGAGGGAGAATGAGAGGGAGAGAAACATCAATATGTGTTGCCTCTTGTGTGCCCCCAACTGGGGACCTGGTCCACAACCCAGGCTTGTGCCCTGACTGGGTATCAAACTGGTGACCCTTTCATTTGCAGGCTGGCACTCAATCCACTGAGCCACACCAGCCAGGGCATCATTTTTTAAAAATATTAACCAGATTTTTAAAGCAGTTATTTTTAAAGTGGTTCTGAATTCCACTGCGCTAGGAACTCAAGATGTGAGTGAGCCACAGTTCCTCTAAGTGCAACAGTACATTTATCAGTGTACATTAAAGGTAAAGAAGCTTAGTATTACAGCAGAATGAAGTGAAACCTGCTGGAACCTACTGACACTTCATCTAATCCCCTTCCCTGAATTCCAGGGAAATAATACTCATTGTAAGACAGGAATGAATGGTTTGAATGTTCAGACATTTGTGTGTGGACCTGCAGGGAGTTCTTCCTATTGTCTAGCTCAATGTACATGAAAATTGCTGTGCAGAGTTGTGTACACAAAATCATGTTTGCAGTGTCTTATGGAAAGTTAAGGGAGTTCCCAAGTTAATTTGGATTGCATATCACTTTTGCTTAGCATTTAATTGAAGCTCCCAAGACTGCTATTTTCTCCTGCCTACCTCCCTCCTTCCTGGGCCTCCCTGCCTCTCTCCCTGCTTCCATACAATTCAACTTTTTTTCCTTTCCTCCTTCCCTCCCTTCCTTTTGGTAGATTAACTTCCACAGATCTGCGTGTATGTGTAAGAAATTGAAATAGTGGTCTTCACTTATATTCAAGTCAGAAAATCACTAACATGCTGAATATTCAGATTTCTTAGGAAAAATAAATAATGAAGCTGTTTCGTAAAGATTCATCTGCATTCAGCTTTCTGTCTTTGATTTCCAGTTTTTATCTGGAAAAGTACACCACCCAAAAGACAGCCAGGTTCTCTGTGTAGCAAAGCATATTAAACCATCTTTAGATAAGAAAGCACATTTTGGTTTAGGAGCCACCTTCTAATATGAGATAGCATGAAAATGATAATGATTGATGGAATATGTTGTATTGTTAGTAAGTTTTTGAAAATAAGATTTACCTAAAAAACTGAAGATTCGCAGTAGTTGTTTGAAACTTATGTGATATAAACATGTACACTTTGCCAAATCAAAAGAAATTAGATACCCAAGAAGCGGGCTTATGAAGAAGAATGTCAATGAAAATTGTAAAAGTAATTTAAGCATTGTCATTATACATATTTCATTTGTATCTCTGTTAAGAAGAACAATTTAAACTGCATTTTTGCTATTGACATCAACTCCTCCAACTTCCTGCCATTTCTAACTAAATTAAAATAATTCAGTCCAATAAAGAAGGATTTTATATTTTTGCCATTGTTAAAATTAAGTGCCAAATGAAAGATAGATCCTAAATTATTGTCAGAATTTGGAAACAGAAAGACAGACATTTTGGTCTAAGCAGCAGGTCTTCTTAGGCCGGGAGACATGGAAAAAGTTGAATAGAAAAAAAAAATCATATAAGTTCATCACATACCTCTTTCAGACAGCTATTTAATTCTTTGAAATTTTACAATTTTAAAGTATACTGTAAATACAGGCAGTAGGGCCTACAGATTGATGAAAACAGAATGAATTAAGACTAGTAAAAGAAAATTGTGAACAGTTATATCTGCATTTCATGAATTGCCTTTTGCTTACATTCACAATTAGTCATCCGGTGAAAGGAATGTACGTGAACATACAGGTGCTTAAAGGGAATCAGCCACTTGAAAGAGCAAATGTTCCTGTCGAATTTACCTGAAAAGTAACTTTCAACAAACTACTGCGTCAACATGTCAACCTTCACTGGTGTGAACGCAGCAGGATACAAATAAAATGGGTAAAATAAACAGAATTTGGAGGAAAAAATCCTTATCTACAGGTTTTGTGGGGGTTTTTTTTTTTTGTTTGTTTGTTTGTTTTTTGTGGTCTCTAGGTCGGTGTGGAAAAGCTACTAGAAACTAATGCGTATCTAATGATGCGAGTTTGGAGAGAAAAGAAGCCCAAGAGCCAAAAAATAATTTCATCCAAGTATTACAAATCAAGCCTGGTAGCATATTTGACTTTTAAAAATAACATGGCTAGGCTTTATGTGCCTACCTGTCCCCTTATCTATGAGGGATTTTCAAAGAGCACTCATTCTGGGGAGGGGAATTTAAATATAGAAGGCTCCCCTCCTCCCCCAGCGCACACATAATTAATACCTGTGCTCCAGCTTGGAGCCCTCTGCCTGCTGAGTTCATCGCTCTGTCCTCTCCCAGCACTCACCCGCATTCTCCTAGATTCACACCACATTGTTTGTTTACAGGTCTGTCTCCTTGACTGAGGTTGGAAAGCTTCTCTAAGGACAAGGGCGAACTCTTGTTCCTTTTTATACTTTCCATGGTGCTGTCCTTACTGTGGCCACTCAGACATTATTCATTGATCTTAAAAAACAATTGTTAGCTAGTAAGTGAAAATGAAATAAACTAGTGAAATGAGATAAAGAGCTCTGATCTGAAATGTTCCCAATATTGTAGAGTACACAGTGAACACAGGAGAAAATGAACAGCTATCCCAGATCTCGTGATGGAATAGAGGCAAATCAATTATTGATGCTGGTGTAAAACTTTTCTTTGTCAGCTGAATGTTCCAGAGTAGAGGCCAATTTTTGAGTGAAATCTGTTATGGAGATATTTCCAACCCTAAAGAATCATCCTGAAATTCTTTGGTCACCACAAGCAATCCACAACAGAAAATATAATTTGTGAGTTGGCAATCAGGGTAGGAAACCCAACTTTGTATATTTTTAGTAGAAAAAGGATCCATTCTGCCATTGTACTGCTTTCCTCTTGTATAGACAAGGCACACTCTTTGCCACTGGCTGTCTGTTATCCCACAACGAGATGGAGAGGGCCCGGACCATGTTTTATTCATATGTGTCTTCATTTGTGCCTAGCACAAAGTAGGCACTCAGCACATGGTGAGTGAATAAGATGTTTCAGTTTTCCTAATAGCTAAAATGATATACAAATTCACTGCTAAGACCAAACGATAGTTGGTTTCATATGCTAGTAATTGTAGGTTTGAAAATGAGCTGCTTTCCACATTATTTTTATATGTGTGTTGTATACCTGAGTAACTTTCAAACTAAAAAGTTATAGTTGTGGAATATTAAATCTGGCAGGGACTTAAAACCTGTAACTCAATCCATTTGGGAGCACTCCCTGGCTCTTCTCAGCTAGCCATATAGAAGGGGTGAGTGTAGGTTAGGAAATAATCCTTCAGAAATCTTAGCTTGTATATATTTTCATCACATTGCACACTCACCTGCCCTTGATGCTTTACTGCTGTGTAGGTGTCAGGACTAGCCCAACGAGGGTGGATCGCTGATTGGTGACCCAGGCTCTGTGTTGTCACCTGTCTTGATGTTTTCATACATGATGCAGTACTTCCAAACTTGGCATTTGCACAGAGTGCGGTCCATGTATAATGACATCCAAGTTTCTTTTCCCCCCACCCCCACCCGGTCATCTTCCCTGACAGTGCTCTGCACCCCAATTTTAAATAACATTGTAAGGTTTATCTCCACCTCCCCATGAATACCCTATGCCTTGTCTTTCCTCCGTACATGTGCCACGTGTCAGGAATGCTTGAATTTCAGTTCTTCAAAACAAGTCAGAAATATGTAACGCCTTCCCAAAAGGTAAAAGAGAAAACACATGTATGTGGCCATCAGAGCTGACTACCATAAGGCCAGTATCATCATATAAGGGCTCCCTCTCCCTGGGTGTAGTTGTAAAATACCTGAAAGAAGGAAAGAGAGTAGAATCCCTAATGAGTGTGATGAACCTGGGCCCTTAGATCTTCAGAGTTCTGTGATATAATTTTCAGACTTTACTAGAATATTGTGCACTTGGAGAAAGGCCTCTGAGAGAAAATGCAAAATTCTGAAGTCTTACTATTAATTAATGTGGCAGTAATTGATGGAGGATTGCTCTACCAGGGTTGCAGTTCAATAAGTCTGTTAAAAAGTCATGAGTTACTCGTAGTTACCAGGGGTGCGTATGCTAACATGCCCAGAAGGACGTCCTGTAAAACCACCCTCTCTGTAACTTGGACAATAGCCTACATCTGGAGACTGCATACGGCTCAGTTTCACTGTAGCTTTTGATTAGACAAATTGTGATTTTATGAATTTAACATCCAATCTTGGAAGCCATAATTTTAAGATTTTGGTAAAAGCAGGAGCTATGTTGCCATTTACTCTGTTGTTTTGAGATTGAATTGCAGAGTTTGAGCAGACTTAACTCCATAAAACGGGATTCTTTAATATCTTTAAGCCATTTTCTTAGTGATAACTTGTTGAGGGAATGATCCGTTTCTCTGGTAGACTGATTTCTTATTCCAGGACAGTGGCTGTGCCCCCCCACCCCCCGCCCCCAGCCCTGATCTAATTCTAAAACATCTGTTCTGTTATCAGAGTCAGGCTTTCAGCTGATCATCTGCCAATTTGGTCGACACTGTGTTAAACCTGATTGAAAAGATTTTTAGTAATGATGTCTAGGTAGTAAGTTGCAGACAGCTTTAGAAAGATCTTGGTAACAGCCAAATTGCAAGCTCTGGCCTGTTCAGCGGCAGAATGGATTGTGAGCTCCTTGGCAGGGTTAGGTTGTGGGTCGTTGTGGAAAGGCCGTGTTTCCGTTGCCTGCTGATCAGTGTAGCAGGGCTATTAAAAAAACCTGTGGTTGAGTTTTGACTTAGAGCTGTTTTAAAATGCCAAACATACTAAGTTCATGGGCAGATATCTAGTTTGAGTAAGACCAGATGCAATGTAAGAGAATACTCATATATACACATCTGAGGCTTCTCCCTCTAGGGGAGGAACGTAGGGACAGAGCAGCATGTTGATTGCTAGGGAAACTGATGGATGCCTCAGATGGGTGGGTCTCAGCCCAGGCATTTGCCCCCCTGCAGAGGATATTTGGCCATGTCCGGAGGCATCGCTGGTTGTCACAGCTGGAGAGGGAGGGAGGGAGGGAGTGCTACTGGCATATAGTGGGTAGAGGCCAGGTAGGTGCTAAGAGTCCTACAATGCACAGAACAGTCCCCACAGCAGAAGAAGTACACGGTCCAGAATGTCAGTAGTGCTGGAGTTGAGAAACCCTGTAGTTTCCAAAGCGATAATCCGCTGTGTTGGTGGCAGGTTAGAAGGTAAGCTGCAGGTCTGAGTGGGAAGAGCAGAATAAGGAGAGCGTTGTTTGAAAATTAATCATTCAGGCTATGTCCCATTTGCAATGAAACGAATATTTGGGATCCTGTCTGCATGTGCCTGGGAAAACTGAAAAGATGTGGACCGTGGCCTTTGTGTTAAAGGTGAACTGAGTTTTTTTTCTTCGTAGAACCTGCATTAGTTTCTTATTGCTGCTGTAACAAATTACCACAAACCTGGTGGCTTAAAACAACTCAAATTTATTCTCTTCCAATTCTGTAGGTCAGAAATCCAACATAAGCCTTGCCATGCTGAAATCAAGGTGTCAGCAGAGTTGCGTTTCTTATGGGGACGCCAGGGGGAAATCCATACCACTGCCTAGAGGCCACTAGGCAGCTCCTAGAGGCCACTGGCACTCCTTGGCTTGCAGCCTTCTTCCTCCACCCTCATAGCCAGCGGCGTTTCGCCTCCCTGTACCTTCCCCCCCATGATCACATCTCCCTTTGACACTGTTCTTGTGCCTCTGTCCTCCACTCTTTGGTTACAATGGCCTCACCTGCATAGTCTGCCCATCTCAAGGCTTTTGATTGAGTCACACCTGTGAAATCCTCTTTTCCAGGTCATAGGTATTAGGGTGTGGACATTTTGGGGTGGAGGATTATTCTGCCTGCCAGGGAAGCCCGCTCATTCACCAGCACTGCTTTTCGCTGACTTGCACTGTGCTGAAAGAAAAGAGAAGGGTAGTAAAAATGGTTTGAAATATTCCTGTTTTCAGTGGTTCAATTTCAGTGTTTTAGAAGCAGTTTTTCTTTAGTTAATACAGTGTGACACTGAAAACATTTGAAGGATGTTGAAAGTAATTGTTAAAATTGGCAAAGACACATTCCAATTAAAGGGAAAACAAGGGGGAGGAAACTCCAGACGAG
Source organism: Tonatia bakeri (assembly GCA_004024845.1). Lineage (NCBI taxonomy): Eukaryota > Metazoa > Chordata > Mammalia > Chiroptera > Phyllostomidae > Tonatia > Tonatia bakeri. Next base: position 95,485 of record PVIA01001416.1, read on the forward strand.
GGATTCAAAAATTTGAATGTGCAACTACTTACTGTTCACTTGGGGGTATGGCGAACACTTGTTGAAAATTCAGATTCCTGGGCCCTAAGTGGGGCAGGGCCCAGGGGCTTCATTTTTAATGAGCACTTTCCTCTGATGCATTCAACACAAAATGTTCATGGATCAGACTTTGAGAAATAAAACAAATAACTATTTAAAAATAAAGACATATTTTAATAATTCAGTGTAAAATGAAGCCATTGCATAATACTGATATTAGAGGACAGAATAAATAAGTATATTACGTTTTTGACAGTCTTGTCATTCCAATTAAATTTGAGGGAAAGTGATTTATTTTTGGCATATCTTAATCCTTGTTATATTAAGCCATACTCACTCAAAATATGTAATGATTTTGAGCCGTGATTGTTCCTGTTGAGATTGTCATCTCCTCCGTGTGATTAGGTAATTGTCGTGTTGATGCGGAGACGACTCTGGCTGACTGATGTTCAGCAGAAGCTTGTGACTGTTGGAAACATCACTGACTCTCTGAGTCCTGTTGAAATCAGCTCTAACCAGACTGTCATTACAGGTTGCTTTGGAAGCTCAGAGGTAACACTGATGAATTTCTTAACACCCCATATTTGCTCAATACATAGTAACTCTAGAAACAAATTGACTAATTTGGTCTTTTCCTGGGACTTCCACTCTAGGAATAGAAACTCAAGAGTGAGAATTCCTGCCTACCTTCTCTGTGGCATCTGCCCCGGCACTCCACAGCTCTCCTGCTCTCTCACTTCGCTGCCAGCTGTGGCGTTTGCGTGCGCTCCCTTCCCGGGGTCCGTATCAGGCACTTTTTACTCCAGACAAACGGCTGCAGGAAGTTATTCCCAAAGCGCATATTCAATAAGTGTGGTTCTGACTGGACTAATATGTAGGCACTTAGATTATCCGCTTACAGTGTCTCAGATGTAAAACTTTGCAATGACTTTTATAAAACTAAGTTTAAGCTGTTTTTCATGTCATATCAAAAACCAGCAAGAGTAAATCCGCTTGAATGAGGATGGTTTGTAATCTAGATGGCGTGTTCCACATGGAATGTCCAAGTGAAATACAACGTCGGGTGGCTGATGTGTGGCTGTGGTGAGCAGAAGTAGTTATTATACATTACTTGGTAAAATTCATATTCATATTCATATCTTGTCAGTTTATAGTGAGCCAGAGATTAAAAATAACATTCGTTTCTGTTTTAGTAACTGCTTTAAAAAATATCCTGAATCATTTTATTTTCTTTAGCTTGACTTCTAGTAGTGTTTTTAATATGTGGCCTTTCAAGCAGTAATGAAATGCATCAATGCAAGTTGGCAGTGCATAAGAGGACATGCTTCTAGGATTATTTTTAATGATTAAAAGTCATATTGAGTTTTTTAAAAAACTGACCAAAATACAGATGAGCCAAGTAAACTCAGAAGGAGATCGGTGAATGAAATGTTTGTTCCTGGTCCTTTTCGTAATTCTCCACATCTATTTTCTCCAGCTCTCTTCTTTCTTGCCTGTTGACAACAAAAGGGGAAGGATAACAACAAAAGGGGAAGGATAGTGGGATCACTAAGTGTAATTTACCAGTGTTTTCCCCACCCCCCTTCCTCTTCACTGACAGTTTGAAGAGTGTCCTGTAGTGTCCATAGTTTGGGTTCAGGGGGTGGAGTCACGGGATCTGTGATTTCTGGAGGCAGCTCTGGTGGCCTTCTGGAGAGTTGATTGACGGGCGTGAGAACAGTCGGGCATCTAGGTGGGAAGGCAGGAGTGGTGGGTGAGAGTAGAGGCAGTAATGCTGGAGGGTGGAAAGGGAAGGATTGAAGTAGAACAACCAGCAATTAGACGGGATGGGATTGGGAACCAGCTGACTTGTGGAGTAAGGGAGAATGCAGAGGTATTGGTTCTGGTGTTTCCAGTTTGGGCAACTCAGCGATGTCAAGGGACCAGGAGCAGGTTCAGTGCATCCATTAAAGCAATGGGACCCCAGAGTCTCTTATCACCTAGCATTGCTCCGCTGCTTTCCGTGATCCTTTAGCTTACACTTTCTTGGTTGAGGTCTTAGCTTGTGGCACCTTAAGCTTCATGCGGGTGCTCTGGGGTGTCAGGTACTCGGAATTGAGAGCAGGTGCGTGAGGGCCACGCTAATGGGAAAGTGGCTGGAGGCGAAAGGGAAGTGCTAGTCTGGAGTTGTCCTAGTGTATAATAGGAGAGGCAGTTTTTAAAATGTTGCCAGCCTAAGATGGCTCACTTCAAATTTTAAGAGCAATGGGAGAAGTTTGGTGTTCACCAACCAAGAACACCAGCCTTTCCCTAAGTTATGACAGTGATTCAGAGAACTTTCTTTTGTGGTGCAGCACATTGAGGGGTCTACCAAGATAGAAAAAGAGAACAGTGCTTCATAAACTATAATTACTTAAGTGTTGCCGTAAGTAAATATTTTAAATATACTAAAATGGCAACATCAGGAAATATGACTAAGAAGTCAATATGTGACACACCCTTTTCCCCACCTTTGTGGTTGTTGAAATTTCCACCAAGAATGATATATGCAAAGAAGGTTAAGATCAGGCTGCTAAGTGTCAGAGGAAGGCCACGGTCTGCATGGTTCTGCAAGTCCAGGGATGGAGCTTACACGTGGGAACCCAACATTTAAGCTAAGAGTTTATCACAGTAATTAGGTGTGAGCCGTCACAGTGGCTCTCGTTTCTCAACTTTGGCACCAATATTCGGCGTGGTAAATAAAGCAGGCTCGCTGCTTGCCATGTCTCTGGCCAATGCACTGCCTGTAGTTTATTTTGTTTGTCTGAGAGAAAGGGGAGTTTTCTAGGAGACTGAAATGCCTCATGAGTTTGAAAAAGTACAGGATCATTGTTATTATCACTTGACATTAGGCTCTACTGGTTTACACGAAGTATGTAGCATAATTTTTCGAAGAGTAATTATGATGCCAGTATAATGAGCTGGCTTCTCCTGTGTCCTGCAGCCTGTGGGTCACGCACCTTACAATATTCATTAAAAAGCTGCATGTCAGGTTGTAGCATTCAAGTTGAAGGCAGAAATGTACAGAACACTTCAGTGGGACGTGGGACTGTAGGTAATGAGTGTCACTTGAGTACGTTACCTAGTTTCATTCACCTCCATTTCTTCATTTATTAAAAATAGTTTAATGAAAGTGTCAACCATCTGGGATGGTTGGTTCTAAGGCCTAAGGAGATAATGTAATTTGAGCATTTAATACTCAAATATTAACTCTCATTAATATTATTGCATTTGTACATTAACACCTAAGTTAACCAGTGTTGTTTAGTAGTTCTCTAGTTTTTAAATAAGTTAGTGGTTTGCAATTACATAGTTACTTCATTAACTGATTTCATGAAATAGGTTTTTTTGAATCTGTGTTAGCATACTTAAAAAGTTCCTTGTCTTCATTTAAACCCTTACTAGATTATTAAAGCCTAGGTTGGAAGAAAGAGTTTGCTAAGGAAGTCTAAAACATACACCTTTCATAGATTTTTACCTGGTAGAATCCAAGCAAATGAATGTTTTCTTCACAGCTATCCCTGTCCTACCATCCCTTCATGGTTTGTGTCATGGCCATGGGCAGCCTGCGTAAACAGCCCTTGTTGGGTTGAACCCAAAGGTCGCTGGAGAGCTCCAGTGGCTAGACTTGGATCAGCCAAGCAAGAAGGAAACTCACTTTTGTGTTCTTACTCCTGGGAGGGGTCTATAGAACTCAGAAAGTCTGCTTTGTTAGCAGTTCTTACTCTGAGAACCCCTAAGACTCTTTGGGTAGGCGAGGGGTGGTTTGCAAGCTCAAAATTATTTTTATCACAGTACTGAGACATTATTTACCTATTTCATTCCCATTCTCTCACAAGTGCAGCTTTTCAGAGGTTAAATGGTATGTGATGATGTGCAATGAGATGTGTCTTTATTTGGAAGATATGCATAACTCAGTGAACTGGTATTATTTTCCAGATGACCTGTACTTGCTGTTAACAAAATCCATCCAAATTGCAAGATAAACCAAAGAATTTTAATATAAAAGATTACAAAGAGCTTATTGATATGTTTCAGATTCCAAATGGCCCTGTCCTTTAAGAAACCTCCACTTGTCAAGCTTGGGTGTAATATGAAAGAATTTCCACTACTAGTTGAGAATGAAGTCCACATTTTCTTCCCACACTTCGGACAACATATGAATTCAGCAAGTTGAGTTTAGAGACACATTTGAGAATTTAACTGTTGTCCATTAAGGCAGTTATGAAAGAGATTCGTGAAAATTTAAATGTGTCATTCTTTTCACTAACCTTTTTGTTTTGAAAATGTAGTCCTATTTTTCATAAGGAGATGCCATTTTATGTATTGATAACATGCAGTGGGTTTAATTATTATTTGTATTAAATGAATTATACATATTTTTGAATTCTCATTTCAGATACAATAGATGTTAAATATAGTCTAGCTAATTAAAAGCTCTTTGGGGTCCTCTGTACGTTTTAGGTAGGCAAGGTGGATGTGGGATGGAAAAGTTGGGGACCCTCTGACTGAGTGTATTGTTTACACGGGTGCATTCTGGTCGATGCATGTCTGCTGGTTGCTTATTTCTTCGGAAAAATGTTCTGTGATCAAGTTTATTTTGGGCCAAAATGCATGCTGTCTTCCCTCTTAGAGATTTGCAATACAGATTCACATATCAAAGGCCCTTAAAAATGTTTCCTATATTTATTTCAACCTTTTTAACCCTACTTTTATTTTTAGCATAACGTAATGTTCCACAGTGGACTATAGCATGCAATGGAACACACTAGCTAACATGTGATAGATGTCACTCTCTCCCTATTTTTCAAAAATAAAAAGCAAGGCCTAGTAGGTACTTTTTGCAAGTCCATGCTTTATTTAGAGGACGGCCCATAAATGTTTACCAGCTAACCTAACTCTCTTTTTGAAAAGAAAACCACTCATATTTCATCATATACTATTTTGCTTATAATCTTCAAAGCTGTTTTTACTTATGTTTCCAAACTCATGTTTTGAAAACCCTGTTTTAGACATTTTTGTGTGTTAATGAGTAGCATCTGCTCCTTGTGTCATAAAACAAAGTGATCCCATCCCACACTAGTTGCCAAAATTGCAGGTTAAGTCCTAACAGCCTAGCGTTGGAGCTATTACTACTGTTTGGTATTTTTAAATGGCAAAAAATACCTTCAGTGATGCATCATATGCCTTTATAAAACCCAGTCGCTGTTTGCAACAGAAAGCTTTATAAATGGCAGTGGATTTTATTATATCTTTTTTTTAATGATTCTTTCCAGTCCTTTGATTTCCATTGGTTGTGGGCATAATCCGAACAAGTAAAGCAAAAGCATTCCGCTGAGTGGATGAAGAACACATTTCCGAGTGCTGCTAGGTGGGCATTCCCTTCCTGCAAACACAGTGGTGAAGTAATCACCGCCAGTTCCTTCCTGACAACAGTGCCCTTCTCAGGTCGTCTTGAGGTGGAAGTGCAGGGGTCATTCACTTTCTGTGTTTCGGGTGTCTCTGTCAGGCAAAGAATGGTGAAAATTTTAATTTGGTATAATAGTTAAGGGGACAATAGTCATTGTATTTTATATAGTTCAGAAGCATTTGTTTTTTAATGTTTTGGTCATAGCAGGTCCTACTTAAAAACTAAATATTGTTGAACTCCTTGGTCACTTTCTATTGCCAACTAAAAATTTCTTTTCCCTTATCATTTAAAAAATTCAAGCCGAAATCACTGTGGCTATCTTCTTCAATATCTTTTTTTTTTTTAAGCCACTGAATGACTTTAAGGAGAATTCTTTGCATGTGCAAAAGGGACATTCAGTATTAGAACACAGTCAGTCAGCCAGGTTAGCCAGACTGAAATGAGAGAACCAAACTGCTGGAGCCCACCTTTCCGTCTTCTTTGACAGTCGAATATAGATTGTAGCATACTCAGGCTATCAAAAAGAGGGGAATTGTAGAGCTACATGGCAAGTTAAGAAGTTTGGTGAAGATGCCCATGGGCCACTGTTCGTGTAAGCTGTATGGTGTGGGGAGGAGAGAAGTTTATTCTTAGAGGGGTCTTGCCATGGAGTTGTTAGGAGCCTGAGTTTGATTCCCACTTCTACTTCGAGTGTGTGGTATTGGGCGGTTATGTAACTTTTTGTGACTCAGTTTTTCCAACTGTAAAAAAGTCACATAAAATTCCTTGAACAGTGCTGTGCACACTGTAACTGTATCGGTCATCTACTGATGTGTAACAAGTTACCCCCCAAACTTTATGACTTAGAACAACAAATATTTCTTATCTCACAGTTTCTGGGAGTAGGTGTCAGGGCGCACTTCGGGTGGATGTCTCTGGCTCCGTCCGGGCCTTTTGTGAGGCTGCGGTCAGACACGTCTAAAGGACGGCCAAGCTCACTCACATGAAACTAGCAGACCACGGGGGCCCTCACAGCCTGGTAGTCGGCTCCCCTCACAGTGACTAATCCAGGAGAAAATGCAAGAGGGAACCCATCATGGAAGCCACAGTCTTTTTGTAACCCAGTCTTGGCAATGACATCTCATTACCTTTGCTGTGCCCTGTTTGCTAGATGCAAGTCAGGAACTTCAGTCCGCACTCGAGGAGAGAGGACTAGACGAGGGCATGAATACCAGGAGGTGGGGTCACTGGGAGCCATCTTAGAGGCTGCCTCTGACAACTCGTGCTTTAACTTATATCTACGACCCATGTATCTGGGAATTCCAGACCTACATAGCCATCTCTCTGATATCTCTGTAGGATGTGTAACAGGCATCTTAAACTTAACATGGAAAAATAGGGCTCCCTGAGACCGACTTCTCCCCTAGTCTTCTCCAACTTGGTGAATGGCAACTCCTTTTTTAGAGATGATAGCATCAAAAACTTGGAGGCACACTTTTTAATGCTTTTCTTTCTCTTTACCACTTGTCAACTTAACTTTGAAAATACACCCAACATCTTAACCAGCTCTCAGTACCTCTCCCCTGCAGTGTCACCACCTTTGCCCACGTTTTTTGCAGAAGCATGGTGGGCTCTGTTTCCAACCTTGTCCAGGCCGTTCTTCACTCGGCAGGCACAGTGATCCCCCAAACACCAGGCAGGGCGTTCCCCTACTCTGTTCAAAATTCTCTAGCTCCTGCTTGTTTTACTGAGGAGTAAAAAGCCAGAGTCTTTATGAGGGTCTACAAGGCCTTTCATGATTCTAAAGTTATTTTTCTGTATTTTGTATAAAATGATGTATTTATGAAGTATAATAAACAATATGTATGGTGGCATACACGTATTTCCATGTTTATTTATTTAGTTTATCAAGAACTTTCCGAGTGGTATAGGACAGTGATCTGACTCTTTCCAGATGAGGAGCCGGGTTCCCAGCACTGCGTGTTGGGTAGAGCACTCCTCCCTCGCTGGGGCGATGTCTGTCTGTCCTGTGCAGCCTCCACCTGAGGTTTGGTTTCAGAGTGGAGATGCACTCAATGGATCATATAAGATACAGTGGTGTTTTATAGATTTTATTTGATGTGATATACTCAAATACATATAAAAACAATTTGAATTTTATAATTGTGAATGATGGGAAATATTTTCTGTCCATTTATTTGAGAGATAAAGAACTAATTCTTCTTAGTTGAAGATTGTGACTTATATTTAAAAATCCAGATAGAGGTAAAACTAAAACTAAAACAAAGAATATCTCATGGTCTTTAGTTCATTGTTTTTGACATATGTTGATATACTGTATTTTGCTGCTGCTGCTGCTTATACCTGTTCAGAAGATTATCACAGAAATGCTTATAAAATGTAAAAACCCTGTAAGGATGTCATCTGCCGCGACATCCTTGCTTGCATGGTAACTCCCAGTGTTCAGGCCCATCTGCCAGTGTGGCAGGCCCCTGGTGTTCCCGTCTCCCTTCTGGACCTTTGGTCTTATCTCTATTTATAACCTCGACTGGCAGACACGAACGGGTAGGCGAAGGACAGCGAACTGAAGCCAGTTTGTTTGCTGCTGGTGGGCACTGCTGCTGGAAAGTTGCCGAAGAAGGGCCCGGTATTGAAATTCTTGCTTAAAATGAGGTGTGTAGCATTTTCAGTGGTTTCCTTTTGATAAAACGTCGTCTCATTTTTGTGGAACTATGTGTAATCGAGGGTCAGCTACAAATCACAAAATGAATCACTTCCAAGTCCTTCATCTCTACAGGCATTAGAACGGAAAATCTTGTCACTTCGATGAGTTCTTATTTTTTTCCCTCCTCTGCAAATAGTGTAAGCCTTGCTCCTCTGGGCATCAAACTTTGGCAGCCAGTGAAGGGCCCTGAGCTAAAAATGGAGCCATTCTGCTTCTCCCAGATAGATTTTGCTTTGGTGACAAGAATATAATCCAAAGATGAATTTCTTTCTTTAGGGCAAAAACAAAACAGGAAAAGAGAGAAAGAGTTTTCAGTACTGTGCAGAAGTATTGTGCTTCTGGTAAACTTCTCAGACCAACACCACATTCCATTCTGTTCAACGACATTATGTCCAGTGAGAGTGACTGAGCGTAAGCGATTAAACCCAGAGTCTAGTCAAGGCACAGATTAACTTGCTGTGTGACTTCAAGAGGTCCATCAACCTCTCTGGCCAGCAGCTTCATTTGCAGAAGAATTTTGGATTAGATGGCAAAGACCCTTCCTATTGTAGAATACCAAGATAATGGGTAACATAGAAGAGAAACGCGACTACTTATTTTTGGTAAAACAAGATTGATACCAGCCAGTAAGTCACAGTGGGCTTGCTTAAATCCTCCTCCACTCTCCAAATTCTGTTTTTACCAAAACGGTAAACTAAAAACAGTTTGCCATGCTTTGAACTTCCTGGCTGATGTTGATTCTATCAATATGTTACTGTTACACATTTGAGTGGGAGCTGAGCTACTTTTCATGAGAAGTGCTCAGACAACTAATAAAATCGCTATAAACCCCCTCCCCCCACTTTCGGTGGGTATTGATAGCATCAAGGAACAAAAAAAGACTACCATTTTCACACTGTCACTCTCCCAACCAGACTGAAAATATAATGGCCTTAATCTCAACTCACTTGTTTAAACATTAACCAAAAGCAGCTTTCTCTGCCTCAAAAGTTTTAAGTGCCTACATGAACTTAACCACAGATATAGACAACCCCTCAAAGGCCTTCTAAAACTTGTTGAGTATTATATAAAGTAGAAGTTTCAGTAGCATTTCAAGGAATTGACTATTCTCACAGCAACCTAGTGAGGCACAAAAGCATACCCTCTGTTACAGCTCAGTCATCTGAGGATGCAATCTTTAGTGACTGCCTCACGACCTTGGAGATGGTGACAGAGCTTAGAGTCACAAATAGGAAGCAGTCCCGTTAGTTACAGAACTGAGTGACGGCCTTCCGAAGGGCTTTCTAAATAGATGAGGAAGAGCTCAACATAGGCTAAAAAGAGGATGCAAGCATCTTTTGAAGACCTTTTCCAGGCTCTCAAATGGCCATTGTCAAAAAACAAACAGTGGGTTGGATCTGACTAAGCATCAGAAGAAGCTAAAACAGCCCCCAGTGACAAGTGAGCGTTTTTTCAGCTCACAAGGCAGAAGAGAACTTTTCAGAGCAGCCCTGTCACACACAGTTCTAATGTGTAGGCTTCCTCGGCTGCTTTGAGTAGGGGTAAAGAGGCATGCAGATTTTAACCCTTCGTTTCAGAGTCAGTGTGCTAAGTAAATGCTGCTTTCCAGTTTGGGTGGGGAAGGTCTTTCTCAGATTTATCAAGAGTCAGAACGAAAACCCGTCAATTACTTGTTTGTAGTGCAAAATGGAAAATTTCTTCTCTTGTGTACTTTATTTGTTTTGTCCAATCCCAATAGCGCTTTATTTAAAAATATTTATAATAGTTCAGTTAATCTGAGTTGAATGGGCAGAATCAGATGCATCTTAATTTGAATTGAAACTTTCTCCAGTTTCTACCATCAGTAAACTGCATTTCAGTATCTTCCATTATTTAAACATAATGAATCCATTATTTATTTCAATTAGTTAACTTGAAATTTTGCAAGCACGTCGCCACTCGTGTATATTATAATTTTCTACGTGCAGCACCTACCCAGAAGTTGCTTTGTTTCTTCTCCTTGCCCCTGTCCAGTATTTTGGGGTAGCATATGTAGATCACTTATGCGATAGCTTCATTCTGGTAATTACCATGCTTGTTTGAGGTTATAAAATATACATCTGACAAAAGCCAGGGATTTCCCCCTGAATATCAACTGACTGCCTAAAGTGGCATTTTCATTCTGACTTGGTGTTTTGTTTTGTCTTACTGCAGCATATCGGAGCAAAATGAAAGAGTTTATTTTGAGGCCTCCAAAGTAGGGCTGCTACAGACCATGAGCAAGAGAGAAAGCGTGGACTTCAGCCTGCACGAATGGTCTTGAAACACAAGTCGTTTGGGGTAAGTTGCTTGAAGGACTTGGCATTCATTAGCCTTAAATTTCATCAGTCATCATTTATTTGGTGCCCCAGGACATCTTATTCAAGTGCACGGCTATTTCTCTGCCCACCAAGCAGCAGGATGTTAGAGAAAACTTTGCTCTAGTGCTGGAGAGCAACTAAATTGACTGAGTTGTGTTCGTTCTCACACGTGCAGAATAACAGGATCTGCGTAGAATGCATTCGTCACTAGAAAAAGACCAAAAAGAGAAAAAAACACACAAACAACTCACTACATTTCTAGATACTTCATTTTAGCTGAGAGCCTGAGGTACTCGTCATGCAAGAGACAGCAAGTTCGGTCTGATGGCACGTCGGTGATCCAGTAGTGAAGGATCGGGGTGGGCAAAGGTGAGAGGCCCAAATCGAGAGTTTCCAAGTCCCGTTCAACAAATGTTTATTGAGTCCCTTTTAACTAAACGTGGTACCCTGAGTGATAATCTCGCTTTGGAGTGAAATTTACATGTTCCAAACTATAAATAAACAATTCTAAACTACACACCAAAATAATGTGGACTTCCAAGAAAGCTTTGTCAGCCTAGCTCATTGTATTTTTTGGAAACAAAAGTCCTCAGATGGGAGTCCAGTTCTGCCCACCTATTCGGTGACCTCAGACAACTTACTCATCCTCTCGGAATGAGTCACCTCTAAAAACACCAGGACATGCCTCTATCACCATGGTCGTATGCAAATTTAAAATTCCACAGTCCACTCTAGTGAAATTCCTTAAATAATTATGCCACTTGATTTTTACTCAGCAGAATTTATTGCGTGTCCCTGGCAGGTCATCATATGCAGAGGGGCTTATGCGATCACCCAGCGTGGAGGAGAGGGTCCGGCAGTCGGAGGTCCCTTCAGCCTGCTTGCACTGATCTTATGAACCAGTCCTTTGGTCAAGCAAGCCTTGCTCTGTGTGGTCGATCACCTGTTACTGGTAGCACAGTGTTATATGAATATAGTATTTGAATACGTGAGATAGGCTTCTTTTGAATTATTGTTCTTTCTTTTTCTGTCGGTGACCTTTTTCCTTCTGTGTTTGCTCTCACTATGTTATGGGTTACCTGCCGGTCCATAAGCCCCGTAGAGCCCCAAACCTTGTTTTACCCTGATCATCATTTATTTTCCTTTCTTACTAAGCCTCCATTTTCTGAAGCAGTGCTGTGAATGGCACTTCAAATGATACTCAGATGTCACTCTTGTTAGCAGTGGGCTGTTTGCCTCAGAGTGGTACATTATTTGGGTTTCATAACAGCATTTTTTTCTCTTACAAATGTTAAATTATGAAGTGCAGGAAACCACATGAATGCGGCAGAATGAAAATGCAAATTGTGTTATCTGGAAATGCCAGTTTTCTAATTCTCCTGGTAACACTCTCCTCCCTGCAGTCAGCGCATGGAGGCTCTCTACCTGTTCACAGTGGGCTTCTCTCCTGTGTCTTCATCTTCACTTACACTGTATGGTGTAGTCACCCTGTCATGCTGAATTGGGAGGTCTGGTTAAGATGATTGCATGAGGCTCTCTCCTTCTATTCAAGTTCCTCTTGTCTACTAAGCCTGGCTCTTGTTCACAAAGTCTTCCCTGAATGCTCAAGACCTCACTGCCTACCTCTCCTTATGAACTCCCATAACATACGGAGCCAGCATCATAAAAGGGTATATGGCTCTGCATTGCTTTATGGGTGGCTGGCATCACTCCGTCTGGGTTGCAGACTGCTGGAGGGCAGGAATCTGATCATGACCCAGTATTTCTCAAAAGTGGTCTAGCTCCAGGTCCTCCTGATCAGCATCACCTGGATGTGTGTATTAAAGTTGCAGATTCAGCAACACCGGGCTTGATGAGTCAGAGTCGCTGGGGATGTTGAGCCCAAGAAACTCACCAACCACAGATATCTCTTTTGCACACTGAGGTTTGCTTAACAACTGTCTGAGTCTGCTTCTTCACCCTCCTCGTTGCCTCCCCACCCACAGCATACGGCCTAGGTCTCAGCATGTTCCAGGTGCCCAGGAAATATTTTCTCGTTGATCTGAGCAGCATCAGACCATGATGGTTGTATTCACTCTTCAGTTGCCTCGCCTTTCATTCAGGTTGTGGAGTCAGCATATTCTCTGAACCCTTAAAAACCCACTCTTGTCTAAATATGTAGTGTTCTGCCAGGTCTGAGACTCTTTCATGTCTCTTTCTCTTCGATGACAGACTGACTGTCCTCAGTAATGGCATAGTCCATGCCTAAGGCCCGTAGAGCAGGAAGAGCAGGTACGGAAAGCTTGTCTGGAGCAGCAGGACAGGAGACAGATCTGGGGGTGGGAGCAGTGCTGTGGTAACCTTGAAGCTCTATCCTTGGTTCCCAAAGCCACACCTGCTGCCCTGGGCAGGTCGTTTGAATGATATTTCTTTCATCTGTTAGGGTTCACAGGTGGTCAATTTCCGTGGCAGCAGAGCGGTTCCATTGCGGAAAGGGATAAAGTTAAGCTTTACTGGGCATACATCAAAGCACCCATGGGGCAGTGGCAGATTCAGGATTTGACCCCGATGTTAACAGGCTGCCGTGGTGACAGTTGGCTCTCTCCTCGCCTTCCCCAAAAGGTCAACCCTGGAAGATTTGTAGGGTGTTGTTGCCTCTGGTGTAACTCCTGAATGCTCTTGCTGGTGGGCGCAGCCCTGGTTGTAGATGCAACAGTTAGTTCAAGCTGGAAAGCAAAGAGAAGAACTCACAGAAGCCTCACCAGCCTGTAAAGGAACAAGTGGGGTAATCTGGAAATTTATCAGCTGTTGAGGTAACCATGGCTAAATGTATTTGACCTTATTTTTGCAACATTTTTTTTGACTCTTGCTCCTTGACAGTTTTACTTAGAGCAGTTGTGCTGATCCTGAATTAAGTGTGAGGGAAAAGGCACATTTATGCAGTGACAGGAAAGCATCTTCTGGGTCTGCATCAAATTTTGACGATTGGAGGTAGCAGAAAGGTGTAACCGAGTGAATTGGGGATGAGCTTTTCCTTATGTTCTCAGCTAAGGGAAGGAACAATTGCACGGTTCCCAAAGCAATGTTAAGAGCAAAAGAGGCTTTTTAGTAAGTGCTTCATGGAGTCCTGACTAGATTTTCCTCTGCATAGTTTCTTCCTATCAGGTGGGTGGGTGGAGGGCTGTGTGTGATGCAGGAGGTAGGTGTCCAGGCTGTCCGTTGTGGGATAGAAAGGTACAGTTATTCTTTTAAATTACTTTATTGTTGTTCAATTACAGTTGTCTGCATTTCCCCATCACTCCCTCACTCCACCCCAGCCAATACCACCTCCCTCCCTTGGGTACAATTATTGATATGTGTCTTTGAGGCTTTGTTAAAGGCTTTAAGGTAGAGGAATAATGAGGGACAAAATTAAAGAAATTGGAAAGCACATAATTTTAGCAAAATACCAGATGCTGGCATTGCTTTTCTGGAGGTCTTTAGCTGTGCATGGAATGTTTTCTTAGAAATAGCCATCCGTGGTTGGCAGAGAGAAAAATTAGCTCTAAGAGAGCATTTGTCTGGTTAGAAACTATGTCACTAGTGCTGTTTACCATGAGGCATCCTTGAAAACTGCAGGGCTTTCAAATAGTCACCTAAATTATACTCACTGTTTTTGGAAGGCAGATATAAATGAGAAAAGAGCCAGTCCTGTATCTTCCAGGAAGACCATCATTAGAAAGCTCTTTAAGTGCTTTCTAGCTTAGAGGAGTCAGATACCTATCATGTACCTAAGCCTGCCTTCCGTAAAGCAGTACCAAGTATGCCTTCTGTGAAATGCGTTATAACTCGCTCTTCTTGCTGATGCTATCACGGGCTAATAATTGCATCAGTCCTTCAGAGGAGCCGTGTGGTTTGGTATAACTGTGAGTAAAACCACACTGGTTCAGGAAATGCAGTGCATTGTCTTAAAACAGGCATCATCAAAACAGATGTTGATTTACTTGGAAGGCACCTTTCCTTGGTGACAACTTGAGAGCTTTGAAGGGAGGTGATTGCCGTGCATCAAAGTAAATTAGAATTACGCTGCCGCTTTTGTGCACTGAGTGAAAACTGAAAGAAACTCACCAGCGTTGGCTACTGAACATGCCCTCCCCTAAGGCATCATTACCTGACTGCATCGTTATCAATTCTGGTCTAGTGACTGACTTGCTCTCTCTTTCTCTTCTGAGTTAAGATCACTGGCTTCCAACTTCCTCCCAGAAGGCTTTAGTTGGTTATCATATAGGTGCCTTCAACCTGGGGCCAACCCTGTGCTGTCCCTCTCCTGTCTTTACAGGTCCCCTATTTACAGAAACAGGATTAGCCGGACACCACCTTCTCTTCCTGTGTAGTTCATCCGCTGCCCGCGTGCTGTGGTCTTACCTGTCAAATACTTGCTTCTACTCACTCTTCTTCCACCCCTTGCCCTTGTTCTGTCAGTCCATTAGATCACTGGCTTGGACTACGGCAGCCACTTCCAAAAGAAGCTGCTTGCTTTACACCTTTCCTTCCTGTGTTCCATTCTGTGTTGAGAATTATTTTCCTAAAGAAAGGGTATGGTTGAATTATTACCATTCCTGAAAAACCTTCATAGCATATGGAGGTATGGAAAAGTGTTTTTAATACAATGCTTAGTATAAAACTTAAGACTTCAAAGTTGTATATATACATTGAGGGCCAAGTGACAGTGAAATGTATGCCTGTCAACAATGACTAGAACTAAATAAAGCAAAAAAGAAGATGTTTGTAGTATTAGAGTGATTATTACTTCTTTTTTAAAAAATAATATGCAATTGGTATTTTCCATAGTAATGAGTGAATAAGATGAAGTGAAAGGAAAAATTGAAAGGATTTTTTTAGATTTCCCTTCTCTGTGACGTCAAATGTAATCTTCATTGCCTGGCATTCAAGACCCTGAATTCGTTATCAGCTTACCACTTAAATCTCATCTCCCGTCCCTCCCCTGTCTCCATACAACATGTTTTTTCTTCCTGTACATACTGTGTATTTTAATAACCGTGCCTTTCTTCATGTTGATTCTTCTGCATGAAATTCTGTGTCTCCACAAAGTGACTTCCTCATTTGCCGAGGCCTAAAGGAAAGGCCCCTTCTCCCTGTATTAGCACTATATGTTGATATTTTTTGTCTGTGTAGATATTTTTGTGGAAGATTCGTGAGGGTGGAAGTTGGTTTATTATAAAGCATGTATTACAAGTATTAAGCCTGTTTCTGCACATAATGTAGCTTAATAAATATTTATTCTTATGCATGATAAGAAGAAAAGAAAGAACTCATTTAGAAATACACAAGTAATTCTTCAGGTAAGACTTAAATTTTTTCAGATAAGCTTAGTGTTCATTACTGTCGTAAAAATTACAAAAAGTAGATTTTTTTTTTTGAGCAATTTTTATAAAAATAGTTGGATTCAGAGTCAGGCCATTTCACCTAAACATCAAGAGTGATTCTTTAGTATTTGGAAATTCTGTCAGGCGGAATCACTTCAGCTTTTCAGTAGCCACGTTTGGGAAGTTACTAGAAATCGCTTTTTAAACTATGTTGTGTCATGGAAAATCATATCAGCCAAATCAGAAATCTGAAGAAACGATACATCCAGTCCTGGCAACGTAATATGAATACATGGTATTTTTTCTTAAGGAAATTTAAAAAGTCAAGACTGGATAACATTAAGGGATCGATATAACATTTTCAATTCTGAAAGGCTATTCTCATCTAGAAATATACTTGCTACTATTTTTTTTTTCATTTCTAAGAATTCTATTTAGTTAAAATAGCAAAGGAGAAAAAAATATCTCGGCTTAAATAAAATGAAAAGTCATCTCTAAAATTAATTCAGCATCCTCAAAATTTCCTTTTCAAAGGAAAGATAAGCATCTACTGCTTCTTGATGCAGTAGATGCTTATCTTCAACTGCTCTCTGCAGATCACGAATATGGGTCTGTGTAGTGATACTGTGGCGGTAGCCTAGCTAAGGCTGTTGTCTAGTGTTGGTTAGCACAAGCAGAAGTATCTGTAAGCAGAGGAACCTCAACTAGGAAGGCTGCAAAGGAGAAGAAAACTTTTTGTGAGACTTTAAGGATCTAAATTCAGAACAGAATACCTTGGTGGATTTCAAAGTTTTGAAACCCAGCTCTGAGAAAACTGGTTATAGTTGTCATAGATTTTTTTTAGTTGTATATAATGAATTGGTACATAATGCTTTTGGGAAACAGTATAATGTCATGTTTAAGAGCATAGATTCTTCAGGCAAACTTCCTAGGTTTGAATAAAAAGCTTTTACCTAATAGTATCTTACACTTAATAGTTGTGCAATTTGAGGAAGTTACTTAACCTCTTTGCGTCTCAGTTTGTCCACCCATGAAATGGGAAAAATGAAATAGCATATATCAAAGTTGTAAATGCTAAGTGAGTTAATGCATGTAAAGCTTTTAAAGAAGTGTTAGCTGTTATTATCTTGTCACTTTCATGGTATTCACTTAGACAGCTACACAGTCATAATAAAAATTTCCCAGCCTTTATTCTTAGTGGCTTTCTTCAAACTGAATTTATGATTTAATACTCAGGGAAGGTGGAGCATGTGCATGAACTCAACTAGGGGAGGGGAGAAGATGCTGTGGGGTCACGGAGGAGGGGCTGTGTGAGGGGAGGACTGGAGGAGGTACTGTGGGGAGGATGGAGCGAGGCGGCCCAGACAAGGGGGTGGGTGAAGACAGGTGAGAGGGTGCTGTGTGCTTGAGGAATGCTGTGGACTGGTTTGGGAATGTTTTAGTTAGAATCCGTAAGTTGGAACAGAGAATTTCAGTTTGAGGTTTATCAATTTATTCTGCATGATAATCTTTACCCAACCTTCAGTTTTCTTGCCTGTAAAATCAAGATAAAAGTTGAAACATTGTTAGATTAATGAATTAACAAATTGGCCAGTCAACAGCATGTATTGAGTGATTACCGTCTTGGACACATTACACACCACATCACTCCTTAGCATTTCATAGGGTTTGTGAGATGGAGTAATGTGAGATCGGGAGAAAAGACAGGTCACTTTACTGATAGTAATGATAATAAAAATTAATTTGAACTGTTAATTGAGTAGCGACCTTCACCAGATTCTGTAATTGGTGCTTTACATAAATTAGCTCTGATGACAGCTCTCCGTAATAGGTAATGGTTATTCCCATTTCACAGATGAGAGCAACTGAACTAATCCCGTACTAAGGGTTGGAAATTTCTCTTAAGAGGTAGAGAGCCCTTGAAGGTTTTAGGATGGGAGAGGTCACAATCAGACCCAACAGCGACTGACAGCCCCCTCTGTTAGACACGGAGCGCTCTGAAGTTGGAGACGTCTGCGCCTGCTCTGCTTCTCGGGAGGAGCGGCACTGCACCTCGGCTTGGTCGCTCCTCCGTAAGTACAGCTGGAGTCTATGTTAAAAGCTTCCTTCAACACAACTTGGGAGAGACTTCTTGTACATTTTTCTTTTTAAAGAGGAAACTAATTAATTCATCTAATAATAGTCAAACTAATTCCTTTGGGCCCTTACAGGTTTCATCTCATCTGATCCTCACAAAAAAATCTTAAAGAGTATGATTTTTACATTCATATTGTATGTTATTATAATGGATGAGGTTATTGGTGCTGAAGGATATTACACAATTTATAGGAGTAAAGCTAGTATTCCAACCCCGGACTCCCTGACCCCTAAGTCTTATCGGACTGTCGAACCACTTCTGATTCATCGTCTCCAGTGGGGTGGTTCTTTCCCACTGGTTTGAGACCACTTGACCAGCACTCCGTTGCGTTCAGAGAAATGAAAGCTCCACAAGGACCTAATCTACTTTGTAGAGGTTGCTGGGAAAGAAATTATTTTCATCTGTACTCCCCATCAGCATCCTTCTAAATGACACTGCTGGCAGGTGGCCATTTCTAGGGGCCCATCAACTTAGCCACTTACAAGAGCGGAATGAACTTGCTCTTCGTAGTAAAGTAGAGTTTGGGAGTGAGCACATTGTAAGAATCATAGATATTTAAGGTAAGCACTTTGCTTCTTCTACCTGATTGAAACCAAATTTATTATACTAAAAAACACTTAGCAACAGGCAGAGCACTTTTGCTTCCAAGTGCTGCCTGGAGTTTGGAATGACATATAGTGAAAGGGGAAGTTAGTTCCAACTCTCAAAGGCCACATAACCAGTGAACCTAAAAGCACATTTTATGTAAATTCAACCCAAATCTGTATTTATTAACCTCACAAATTTTAGAGAGGTTATCTGCTCTCTGACATTGATGTGCTGTAAGATTCTCCAAAATATCAGATCTGCTTAATGCATGTAAATCAGGACTCGTAAATATCTGGCACCTATGCTGATGCTGATTTTCAGAGGCGTAGCTCCCCTGCAGCCATATCCACTTTGCAGGAACAGACTTGGTTCTGTTTTCCTGCTGAGTGTCCACGTAGGTCTTGCCCCTTCCCTTACCCGGTGCTGCCCTGGGAGGGTCACTGAGCTGGCAGCACTCTGTCCTGAGGACCCAGCCATCAGTCCATCACCTCACTTTGAAAATGCCCTTAGCATGATTCTTAAATATACATGTATATTCAATTGTGGTAGATATAGATAATGCAAAATTTACCACTTCAACCATTTCTAACTCTGTGGCATTAAGTACATTCCCAATATTGGGCAACCATCAGCGCTGTACTTTCCCAGAGCTCTTTCATATTCCCAAACAGAACCTCTGCGCCCATAAACGCTACTACCTCATCTCTCCCTCTCCCAGCTCCTGGTAATCTCTGCATGCTAAGTCTGAGTTTGCCTGTTTTAGGTACCACATATACCTGCAATCCTACAGTCTTTGTCCTTTTGTGGCTTGCCCTTAATTTTAACACGGTGTTTCAAGCGTACTTTTTTTTTCGGTGTGTGTATGTAAAGCATTTAATTTCAATACTTCATTGTATCAATATTATCAATAAGACATAGTATGCATTCTAACCTAAGAAATTAGGTCCTGTAAGAATATGGGTCAACAGAAGATACAGAAAATTGTCATCATAGTAACTGAAGAAAGTAACACTTGCCAGACAAACCCAAACTCCTTGTGGGCACGTTCATGTTCCCTCTTAGAGTTGCTTCTCCCTCACTTCGGCTTCAGCTTGCATTCGGCCTGAATTCTTTGCAGAATTTCTGCAAGCAGGCTTGCATTTCTGTAATGCCTCCTGGAAGAGTTCTGAAATTTTTGGATACCATCTTTTGACTGACTTGCATTTTACTCTTCCTCCGGTTGATTTTTGAATGAATCATTCTGTCTACCTGCCTGTGTCCAACAACAGGCAGAAACGTGATGTCTGCTGTTGGAAAATCAGTGAATCACAGCTCTTCACTTGCGGTGATCCCACGCTACGCAGCAGTATTCCTCTGCACGGAAGCAGGAGCGTGGTCATTTTAGCTGCAGCAGTGGGGCTGCAGGAGAGGTGAACATAAGTCTTCTGTTTACATCTTAATGAGCCACAATTAAAAGTAGTGAGCTGGTGTGTCAGAGCAAATGTTATTTTCAGATTTCTATTCTGGCAGTCGCTGCTGCCGGTCTAAGCTGCACTTCACTGGCACCCTGGAGAGCCAAGAGCCTTAGAAAAAGCCCAGAAGGGTCTAATCTACTTCCTGAAAGTTAATGGGACAGGAATGACTTTCTGCTGTGCTAAGGCAGGGATTTGCCTCAAATCCCAGAAGCCTGTGATTCTTGAATCTGCTTCACGGTACATCTTTTTCTTCTGGCAGAAGGCCCCATGGATTGATTCAACGTTGAGGTGCTTACAGCATTTTTCTCTCTTCTTGTTTTCTCTTCCCACAATTAAGATGTACTGGCATGCTTGCCCGGCATTGGATTTCTGGTGTGGGGCGGAGGTGGATGTTGTGTGTAGTCCATGTCCCTTTCCTGAGCTTTCACTGAATCCAACCCTGAGCTCATTGATTTCAGGGGCACTGTGCTGGGCCACTCAGCTCTGTCCCCCCCACCTCATCCACATTTAATATAACTGCTGAGTGTGGTTGCACTGTGACACAGGTTAGGTGTCACTGTCTACTGAATTACTGTAGGAAACAGGATTTCCTGACAAGGTAGTAAGGCACATTTTGGAACAGCTCATTAAAACATAATGTGTTGTAAACATTTCTATTTAGCCATTTGAACTTGGTAGAACTGTATAGGACAGTATTTACAAAATACATACTTGGTACTGAAGGGGACTGTAGGGAAATAGGTAGATTTTGGCCCTTTAGAGGTGTCCCCACCTTGTGGTGCATGCGTACAGGTGAGTGGATTATGGACCAGGCACACTTGCCTCAAAGCTCGTAACACAGCTTTGAAGCCTGTCTTGCACAGGCTCCTTCGAAGGCCTGGTATCTGATTTTATCTTCATAATTTTGTGAACTCTTTTAAAGAGCCACCCTCATACTCACTGGACTGGATTCACTCGTTAGGAATACCTGTGCATATGTTAATTAAATATATTCAGTTCCCCCTTGTACTAGAATGTGGAATCCCCCCAAATCGTCCAGCCCATAAAATAGGAAAAGTAAGGGGCTGTGTAGAGCCTTTAGTATCTTCACGAGTGGTTTCTAAGGAAGTTTATATCTTGGACATTTAGCAAATAATGATAGTTCCTACATCCTAAATTTCCCAAACCGAAGACTGACAGTCAGGATCCATGTGTTCCTGGGAACGCCTTCCGATTGCCATTGGCATGGAGCAATGACCAGCATTTCAGAGTTTCTCAGGGGGCAAGTCAAATTGAACTATGTAGCTTCTTACCTTGTCCTCACACCACCTAAAGAAAAGATTAATTTAATGGCTCTTTTGTGAAGCATTTTTTCCCAGCCTGACATGGTTATCTGAAGATGTTGTAAATAATTTTCCCTGCCAAGAAGTCACTTGTTATAGGTAACTTTTATTTGAGAAATGGCTGTTGGTTTCTAGTGTGCTAAATTAACTTCTTTCTTCATTTTCCAAAGAGTCCTTTTATTGTTCTCAGCCTGCTGTTAGGTGTAAAAGCTAATTTAGTGTAGATTATTTTTTTTTAATGCACCTGGTATGGTGTTCAAGCTATGACATTTCCTGTCGAAATAATACTGCTATGTCCTGAAAGGAAATGACCCCAAGAAAATGTAACCCATTAAAAAAGGAATGAACTATTTGTCGTTAAAAAAGTTTTAAAATAATTCACATTTATTAGCCATTTAAATTTTATATTCAAAAATCTTAGGGAGGTGTGATCTCAGAGACCAGTGAGGGTGAACGACAGTTGATACTGGCGGAAGAAGGTCCTTGGGTACGAGGCAGAGCAGAGTGACCACAGGTGAGAGGACAGCTGGCGTAATTTGTCCTACCTGCAACAAAGAAGCCTGTTCCATTGGCCTGCTTGACAACAAAACTCACCTTGATGGCTTAGCAGCCTCAGTGAAGGGCTATGGGGACGGGGTGCAAAATCCAGCAGGCGAGATGATGGGGAGTTAAGAAATTAGATTGCCTGGGGGAGGAGGGTGGTTTCACAATCTAGGTGTCAGTTCCTGGTATGCCCCTAATTTGGTGACTTTGGAAAGTTACTGACCTTTCTGGAATAGTTTCCTCCTCTGTAAGAGAAAGGCCGTAGCCTGGATAATCCTTGGGACGTTCTGTATCTGTGGGTAAGCAGACATCAGACTTACAGGAAATGAAAATGGTAAGGGTGGATTGGACCACATGGAAGGGAGGCAGCTGTGTAGATTGTGGTCTAGAAAACAGCTTGGAAATACCCCAGTGTAGATGCAGGTGTATGTCTCTCTGCATGGGCAAGTGACCTTTACTGGGAGGACCGAGCAGTACCTGAGGTTCGGGTCGAGCTCTGGAGTAACTAGCACCCGGAAAACACCTTTTAAGGAACCGTACTTCCCTCTCGGGGCCTGTGCTTCTCAATTGCCCCCTAGCACAGATCGCTTAGCTTTGTCTGTCAGGGTCCCTGCTGTGCTGGCTTCGTGGCCTCGTCACCGCACACCTTCTCACTGATGTTTCTGTGCCACAGTAGATTTTCTCTTTTGTTCTGAAGCCCTGTTGAAATTCACTTCTCTGCAGAATCAGACATATTTATTTATCTTGTCAGTGCCCTACTTAGAGAATCAGATACTTCTGAATTTGTTTTTGTCAGAGCTCACACATGTAAATGAGCTTTTGTAAGCAGCAGGGTAGGTCGAGTCTGAAATACCTTGAGTCCTTGCCAGTTTGCTGCTTAGCTCCTCAGTTAACACCGACGGAACTGCTGTCACTTCTGTAGTTCCTGGGCAGTGGGTAAGAATAGCTTCTTTTCTCAAGAGTTTAGTAACCAAGTGGAGGAGACCAATGTGAATGGAAGCATAAGGACCAGAATAATGGTAATGGTAGTTATTCTAGTGAAAGCAAGGGACATTTTTCTGAATGCTTACTATGGACCGGGACTGTGCTAGTAAGCACTTCACATGCACCAAAGCGTGTGTTCACATACATACACACACATTAACAATAAATGTTTACTTTTCACAATAACTCTGTCAGATAGGGATTATTCTTATCCACCTTCTTCAGATAAAGAAACCGAGGCCCAGAAAGGAGAGGTAACTTGCCCAAAGTCGCACATTAGGCATGTGTAGGATTAATTTTTTCACTGTAGAGAACTCTGTATTAGTGTTAAATAAGTGCTAAGTCTCTGATTGTGTGGTAGTCAGCACAAGACAGGGTTAGTTCCAATGGCGTTAAGGGAGAGTGGTTTAAACTGTGTTTTCTGGAAGAAATGGCCACGAGTGCATGAAGTGGGGATGAAAGGGCATTCCAAGCTGGAGATGCTTGCTTGTTGGGACTGAGTGGAAGGACGTCGGACACCAAATAGGTTTGTCCGGTCGGAGTGCAGAACACCCCCTGTGTGGTGCAGCTGGGTGATCAGAAGGACATGAGTGGAGAGTTATTTTGTTAGCTGGTAGCGCAGGCATCGCCATAATTAGTAGTAGGTCAGCACCTTATAAAATTACTCCAGAGTGTAAAGACATGTTTCTAACAGAAATGTGTTAGACTGCAAAGCAAGTACGGTGCAAGCATTAACGTCCTGCCCTTAGGAGACTTCTCCTTGGGTCCTGTTTACCAAATGACATGAGCTTCACACCCTGGCTCTGAGCCGTCACCATCTTTGCTTCAGTTTCCATTAATTAGCTCCGAGTCTTAGGTCTGTAGTCACTTGAAGCAGCTCAGAACTCATTTGCTCCAACCCTCCTGGATGGCTTAGGATATTTGCCCATTCCGACATGTCTGCCTTGCCCTGGCAGCCACATTATACATTCTGTTGAGGCAGGTGCCTCTTGGGGAGGGCAGTGGAGTAGCGTCAGGCGGCGAACACGCATTCGCAGTGGCAGCCCCTTAAGGGCTCCAGATGGTGAATGTCAGATACGAGATTAAAACTTGGGCAAGGACTGGAGGCAAACTGGAGTGACCTGGATTTGTGGGTGCTTGGAAAAAGACATGTGTGGTAGGTCATATTTGTTTCAAGGGGTTTTTCCTCATAAAGTGGAAAAGGCAGTGGGGGGAAAACATTGGGAGAGATTTCCCCAGGTCTGTCAATGGCTTTTTTGTTTGTTTAATTAATTAATTAGCTAATTACTTTGTTTATAATCCTCCTTGTTTGGAAAAGATTTATGGCAGTACCTTAAATCTCTAAATCTATCAAACAGGAAAATCTTATGAAGTAGCCAAGTTAGCAAGCTATATGTACCTCTTTTTAAATGTTTATGTATAACAAGCCCTGGTTGGTGTGGCTCAGTGGATTGAGTGCAGGCCTGTGAACCAAAGGGTGGCTGATTCGATTCCCAGTCAGGGCACATGCCTGGGTTTTGGGCCAGGTCCCCAGTAGGGGGTGCATAAGAAGCAATGGCACATTGATATTTCTCTCCGTCCTCCCTCCCTCCCCCTCTCTCTAAAAATAAATGAGTAAAATCTTTAAAAAGTGTTTCTTTATAACAAGATGAATATATATATAATCAATAAGAGATTCTAAAAGTGAGTAATTAATGTGGTTACATTTCTCATCTATTTTCCACCTTTAAAAATGTGCTTTTCCTTTAAACTTCTAGTTGCATAGAAATTTCATGTGTTCCAGTTTCTGTAGAGATTAGTGTTTGAGAAAGTCTAGCACTGATATGGTAACTTGTGTTTTTGCTTTTCTTAAAGCCCCTCCCGCTTTAAGAGCAGCTCTGGAGCGCTGTGAACACACCACCAGTGGGAGTACCCCTGAGTGTGGGCCCTCGCGGCCTCCCCTCATTACCTCGTCTTGCTCTGCTCGTTGCAGGGCTCCCAGAAGGCTCAAGTGGTTCTGGGAATGAACAAAAATCTTGCCTATAGGAATTTACAACTGAACTTTGGACAGCAAAGACCACTATCTTCCTTTTCCCATCAGTCTCATGAAAATCAGAGTGTTACCTAGAGTTTACCTCCTATCTCAGTGTGTTCAGCTCTCGTGCACGTTGCCACACGAAACCTCCTAGCTCATAGCTCAGTTCGGTGGTATTGACAGATGAGCAGATTTGCAGGGTCACCCTCGGGGGCTGGTGGGACTGACCCAGTGCCTCTCCCAGCACTCTAGCCTGTGGAACACGGGCCAGCGGCTGGGGTTTTGTGGGGAGGCAGCGAGGGAAAGAACAGTGAATGGGGGAAAGAGGCGGTGCACACAATCCACTCCTTGTCCATAAGCAGAGTGGCAAGGAAGGAACCTTACCCTGTGCCAGGCACCTCATTAGGAGTATCATCTGTAACCTCCCATTTCAACCTCACAACAACCCCAGGGGCTGAGCATTACTGCTTTCTGTTTTACACGTGGTGCAAGACACAGGTTAAGTAATAAGATTAAAAGCTACCGTGTCATAGAACATACAAGGATTCGAACCAGCTCTGACATTACACATAGGCCATCAAGCACGAGTGGGCTAGTTTTGAGCTTTTCGTTTCTTCCTTTTTCCTGACAGAATGTATAGGGGAAATAAAGAGAGGTATTTGAAACAAAGCTCTTGTCGCTTAGCCATTTTAATGAAGGTTTGTGGCTAAGATGATAGTTTTACAATCACCTTGGGATTTCAGAACACTGGTTTTAATAATTACGAACAGAAGCAGAGAGAGTTCTAAGGAAAATGTGGGTCATGCAACCAAAAGTCTGAATGAGGAGTGGTGAGGAGGGATCCAGTCACCTTAGAGATTGCTGGAGTGTCCAGTGAGACCTCCAAGGTAGGTGGGGGGCAGGTCGGGGGACTGTGATCCTTAGGCTTCGGAGTGATAATGGGATTTTGACTTGTGACACCTGTCTGATTTTAATGCTTTGCACCATAATAGGAGCTGACCAGAGTGTGGCACCAATATCCAAGGGTCTTGGGTGGCAAATGTGGGTGCGGTCGAGTGGGAGCAGATAATGTGCTTTACCCTGTTAGGGTGACCAGACTTGCCCATCTAGAAAGATTTCTGCTTGTAAGGTCACTGTACACCCTCTGGAGCATTATGGTCATCCCAGTGCCGTTGTGTGGACTGTTGGCACTCACAACAGTGGGAAGAAGCATGGGCCCGGGGTCGGAGAGATAAGGATTCAAATCTAGCCCCCATTGTTTGTGAGCTGGGAGACCCCAGGCAAGTAGTTCCAGCCACCATTCTCTGAACAATACATGGGACATTTGTGCCTCAGAGGACTGCTGCCCATCACACAGCCCAGTGCCTGGCACAGGAAAGTACCTAATTGTTGTCATTATTCCCTATGAGCAACTAAAAGCATAAGTGGTCTTTCTCTTTGTGACTGTCAAAGCTATGATATGCCAATGGGAGGGTCCCTCAATTTAGTGAGAGAAATCCTTGTGATTTCTGCTACAGCAAAAATGCAAATCACTACTAGATATATTTCTGGCAGCCATATGAGCCATTTACATAATGAAACCTCTCTAATATTATTTCTATTAATTGCCACACTTATAAGTATCCACCTGACCATTTTGTATTTCTAATCATTCTCTCTGTGAACAAACTCCATTACTGCCATGTCTTCTTAATTTCTTCTGATAAGTATCATTATCTCTTTATTTCATATTGTAGTGTTTATGATTTCATGACCTACCACCTGAGAGGCTCATTTTTCATAACGCTGTGTAAGCATGTACTCAGAGAACTGGGGTCTCTGTTCTGTTGTACACCTGCGTCATCACTGGCGTTGAAGTGATGCCTGCTATTAGCATTTCTCCAGTGCATCCCCTGCTGATTACCCTGCTCAACACTTCAGCATGTGTCTGTCCCCCCGTGCGACCCACACTGTCACCCCCCACTCAGGCCCTCACTTTCTTTTTCCGTGTGTGAGATACATTGTTCAGGGACAAGACCGATTCTGTGAACTGGCCGCACAACTATAACTTCATTAAAGTTAATGAAGTTAACAGCTGTGTCCTCCATTAGGAGGCGTTCTTCTCAAGGGCCTGTGTGGTTTTCTCCCGATTGCTCCAGATCCCTAGCAAGAGAGATGCAAAATACAGCGGCGCACAATGCTTGTTGAATGACTTACTGAGAGAGAAGGTGAGGAAATGCCTGTGGTTGGAAGGAGGTTGCCTTGGTAGGAGGATTTCCAAGACCCCGATGACTCTAAGATTCTATCAATGTGGACAGGACTTATGTGACAGGAGAAATGTGGCAGGCACTCTCCAGGGACCATGTTCATCTTAACTTCTATAATATCTAATAAATGGTCAGGGTTTTTTTAAGTGCCCTTTTTTCTAGGGTGTTATTTATAAAGGCTCTAAGTAGGCAACACTGATAAACTTAAAAAATTCGGTTTTTATTTTAAAGACAGTACTGCTTTTCTGTTTGTTTTTGAAATATGATTTTATGCATTAGTACTCTTGTGATTGCCAGTAAGAGAACTCATCAGAGGCAGCTTCAAAAACGTGGGAATTTTGATAAGGACGTGAGGGTATCTGTTGGATTTTAGGGACAGGTGACAGCTGGACCTTGGGTGCTAAAAAATAAAAGAAACAAACTCAAACCAACAATCCATAGTGTGCCTGGGGTTTGGGTCAGGTAGTATGAACAAGACCGTTCCCACCTTTGTAGGTAAGGCACTTTCCAGAAAAACAGATGCCAAACAGAGATAATCCAGTGTTTGTCTCTACAGAAGCTATACCAGGGACATGTGATTCTTTGTCTGGTGCTGGTGTTGAGGATTTTGTAATCATTAGTGCTAATATTGCTAGAGAAAGAAGTTAGTTAATTAAGCTGTCTGTTGTTCTGTTGCAGTAATCTCTGTTTGCAGGGCTCATTAACATCTTTGATCGGAATGGGCGGCTCTTCTCTGGTCGCAGTACACTAACATCACCCAAGTGTGGGGAGTCGCTCTGCAGCTCAGCCTTCTTTCTTCCTCCTCACTTCAACCTGCTGCCCACGGGCCGCTCTCCCGCAGGCACTGGGGCGGCGAGGCGAGGCTGAGCTGCGGTGCATGCCCATCCCTCTGTCACAGGAGGCTTGTTGAGTGAGGGTCTTGTACTTGGAGAGATGTTGGGTGATGTTGAGGAAATGGTTCAAAAAGCAGATGGGGAGTGTTTGAGAAGCCTCCTGTAATGGCTGGATGAAGTGCAAGAAAAACAGGTACACCTTGCTGTCATTGCTATCACACCCTAGAAGGCAACGTTGAGTTCACTGTGTGGTGTCGAATGGGTCACCTGAACTCAGAGTTCATGTAATCCAAACTTCTGTCTTCAAAGGAAGAAAGAGACCTAAAGAAGTAAAAATGGCTTGGCCAAGAAGAAGTCAGACTGGAACCAGAAGTGGATATATGGGCTTCCAATTCTATTCTAGCATTCTCTCCAAAAATGATCATTTATAGGGTCACAGCTCCGTCCTTAGCAGGGGCTTGGTATTTGTAATCATCTGCTAGGGCTGCCATAACGAAGTGCACAGGCTGGGTGCTTTAAAGAACAAAATTTGTTCCATCACAGTTATGGAAGCCAGAAACTGAGGTCAAGGTGTCGACAGGGTTGGTTTCTCCTGAGGCCTCTCTCCTTGGCTTGTAGATGGCCATCTTCTCCCTGTGGCATCCCAGGGTCTCCCTCTGCACTTGTCTGTGTCCTAATTCCCTCTTCTTACAAGAACACCGTCATGTTGGACTAGAGGCCCACCCATATGAACTTGTTTTACCATAATCACTTCTTTAAAGGCTCTGCCTCAAATATGCTCACATTCCAAGGAGTTGGAACTGGGAGTTAGGTTTCAGCATACAAACTGGGGGTGAGAGGGAGCAGACACAATTCAGCTCATAACAGGATCTATAAATTATTGTGATTCATTAATTGAATTCCATAGTTGATTGATTATGGATATTTATTTCCCAGTCTTTCAATGACCATTTCAGCAGGCTTTTCAGATACCCATCTTACTATAATATGCAGCCAGCCAATTTAAAATCCTGATGCCATAAACATTTGTAATCACTCACTGTGTGCCAGGTATGATGCTAGGCACTGGGGAAAACTGCACATCTGAGAGACCCACTCCCTGCCTTTTTGGAGGTGAGAGTCAGTCAGGAAAGGAAGGCAATTTCCAAGAGTTTGTGAAACTATCATGAAAGGGGGCATACAGGTGCTGGCGCTAGATCTTTCTATTCAGATCTTCCATGGTGGCAAGTTCACATTTGGGTCAGCTGGTTGTTTGCCTTTGGCGGGGCGGGGGGGGGGGGGGGGGGGTTGACTCGTTGCAGTAGTCATGTGTCTGGGCTGCTGTGGTCCCAAAGAGGAAAGCATTGGAAGATATCACTGTTTTCATTCCAAGTAGGTTCTTTCATGGCCAGAATGCTCACTCGGGAACTGGATTATTTATTATTTATGCGTATTCAGTGCGTTTCTTTTGGAGCAGGGAAAGCTGCTATTTTTACCATCTAGTAGTGAATGTTCTGATGACTCCATGACAAAACTGTTTTGTAGTGGACCCCATCTGTCTCTCTTCTGGGGCCACATCTTCATCATGTTGTGTGTCCCTGATGTCTGGCATCGTGCCTGGCATTTAGTAGGTCTTCAGTAAATATTTGCTCTAAATGTGTGCTGGTTGGAAAATTGTCTATTACTAGCTTTCTGCACAAGATAAATGCCCAGCCTCTCTGAGCAAGACATCATGAGTCACGCATGGTCTACCTGACTCAGCACCTTGTAAATGGCAGGCGATGCCAGCCCTCAGCACTCTTGTGGACAGAGAGAGGCCAGTCCTCTCTGCATCAGGGACCGTGGAAGAGTCTTAAAGATGAAAAAACAGATACGGGTTATTGCACAGACATACATTAAAATGTAATTTGTGCAACTTACCTTTTTTGGACCTGTGGACATATATTAACACTCATCCCTTGTCTCCGGGATAGATAGTACTCCCGTCTGCTCTAATCACAACTTCCTTCATCGTGAATCATAGATAAGTGAATTCAGGTGAACTTGGAAAGAAGGAAGAGATGTAGCTCTTTTTGAGCGATGTGGGAGTGGGAGTGGGAAGGTTGTTCTAGGCATAAAGATGGCATTAAAAGAGGCTTGGCCGTTTTTCCATTTCTAGTAATCATTGACAGTTCATTGTTTAACAATTTTAAAAGTATCCTCTGAACCTCAGGATGTTCAAAAACAAGCATTTCATGGTAGAGATTACCATATTTTTCAGACTATAAGATGCACCTAGGTTTTAGAGGAGGAAAATAGGAAAACAAATTTTGAAGCAAAAAATGTGGTAAAATATTTAATAACATAAATGGCATAATGTTTCACCAATGTAAATATAAACACAACTCAACAGTTTTGCACAACCTGTGTGGATCTGAAGCTTTTGCCACATTATAGCTCCTATCATCCCAACCTGTCCAAGCATGATGGGAGTTGTAGTTCTGCAGCAGCTGCAGGGCCACATTGACAGGTGACCCTGCAGTGGAATTTGCCCATGTTAATGTTCATATGGGGAGGGAAGAACATACCAGTCACATGATGAAGGCAAGTACAGGCGCCACAGGCTTTCTTCTCCTGACGTGCCTGCACTGCCTGTACCCTCCTCTCTAGCACTATAATATGCCACAGCAGAGACTCTGCTCTTGTCTCCCTTGCTTCGCACCACCGGGACACCCCCTCCTCCCAGCCCGGGCCCACAGCATCGCCCCACTCCTGCCGCGGTGACCCTGCTCCTGCCTCCTGTGACCCCACTCCACCGCTGCCTCCCTACCTTTCCACCCCCTTAGTGAGCCAGGTAAGCTACATTCGGACTCTAAGACACACCCCCATTTCCCTCCCAAATTTTTTGGGGAAAGTGTGTCTTATAGTTCAAAAATACAGTATGTCCAGTAATAAGAAATGACTGGTCTCTTCTTAAGATATGATCAGTGGTAGAAGCAAAGGTGGAAGCTGCTGGGTGATGAGACTTTAAACATACAGAAGTCAACAAATTCAGGAGATAAAATGAAACTGCAAGTGCGACTCAGCCCCCCGGGGCACATGGCGGCAGCATTCTCTGTGGCGTGGTGCACTCCGTTGGACTTAAGCCCGTGTCTTTGCAGAGCTGTTATGTCAAGGTCGCAGTGTGAGCAATGACTTTAGACTTTCACATTGGTTTGTCTTTTTTTCACCCACAGTATGTGCTCTTGTAGCATTTGTGCACTGGCACTTGATATTGCTGATAAAAATTTAAGAAGTGGTGCTGTGCTTAGTGGGTGGTGCACAATCTATGTGACTGTATGAAAAAGAATTCTGTTCTCTGCTTGAACATGACCCAATACTGAAACAAAACACAGCCACCTTTCTTTTGAGATTTTATATATATACACACGTATACATATATGTATATGTGTGTGTGTGTATATATATATATTATTGTGGTAAAATACACAGAACATAAAATTCACCATCTCAACCATTATTTCAGTGCACACGTCCCTGTTAAGTACATTCACATAGTTGCTCAGCCATCACCACCATCCATCTCCTGAACTCTTTGCTTTGTAAGACTGAAACTCTACCCGTTAAACAGTAACTCCTTGTCCCCTCCATTTCCCAGACCCTGGCAACCGCCATTCTACTTTCTGACTGTGAGTTTGACTGCACTTCATCTCAGTAGGATCATACAGCATTGCCCATTTATGACTGTCTTATTTCACTTCGCCGGTTCACTTTTGTACCAGCTTTGCTGCAATATAATTCACAGACTATAAAATTCACCCCTTTGAAGTGTGCCATTTTATGATTCTTAGTGTATTCATAACTGATACGTATTTGAAGAGAGAGTAAATTCAATTCTCTTTCCTGAGTTCTCAAAAATGTACACATGCTTTTCCTCTGGCGAGTCCAGTTATAAAAATGTTACAAGATAAAGGGAAGAGGTGGTTAGGGGCAGATATCTAGATTATGCTTAGTTTGGCTCAGATGAATTCAGATAGCCAAAATAGTTTTGTAAGTATATTTCCTTTCATTGAAACATCTTCATCTGCATCCTGGCACCAGCAGTATGTGACTATTTATTGTTGCTCTTCTGAGGGTATTATTTGTTTGCAAAGTTGCTTGTGATGAGTTAGCCAGAAATTCAACAGAACTGAAATTTCTTCAAGTCTGAATATGTTCAAAGACCAGTTTTGAATCGACTGAGGCAATAGATGGAACTGGCACTTGAGTTATTTGATATCTAGAATTCCAGTACTAAAGATGATATTTTGATCTAAGTTAGAAAAATGGCATTTCAAACTTATCCTGCTGGTGGGAGTGCAACTTGAAACCAACACACAGGGAAACAGGCGTTAGCCAGGAAGGATGAGTGTGTATGCCCTGACTCGGCAGTTTCCCTGCAGAGTCTGCCCCTTGGAGAAACTTCTCTGCATCCGTACTAGAAAGCATGTATGCTGTCATCACAGTTCACTGGTTTAAAAAATAAACTCAGACTGCCCAGATGTTTATTAAAGTAGAATGGACAAATAAACTGTGCTATAATTATATACTAGAATACTATGCAACAATGAAAATGAATGCTCTGAAAAACTATGGAGAGCAATACGGATAAATCTTGACAACCTGATGTTAAGCAAAAGGAAAACAACTAGGGGTGCCAAAAAATTCATATAATATGAGTGATTCTGTTTATCAAATTAAAACATATGCATAACTGAAAATAATAAATTAGAATTTCACCTTGAAACAGTTAAGGAAAGACCAAAAGCCTAGAAAAGCATTTATTGAAACTCTTTACCCTCTGTTCTGAGAGTATATGTGGAAACGAAAGCTACCAGCTATTTCTGCCATTTAAATACTTCTGTGAAATTTCTAAGTACCCTGCGTAGTAGCTCTTTAAAATACCACATGCACACTACTAGCAGGCTGAAAACTCACAGAAAGATGGCTGGCTGAGAAACAAATCATGCATGCAGAATATTTTTACTTAAAAAATTTACATTCCTGAAAATAGAATTTTCAGAGAGAAGCCTTTCTTGAATGATGTTGAATTGAAGGCTATCACTAAAAATAGATCTATAATTTTTACTAAGTGGAAATTAGCCAGGATCCTAATCAGTAGAAACTTCCTGTGTTCAGTGCTCATTTTGTCACTTTATTACTTCAGTCAACATGGGCTGTGCCTATTCTCACATCCCTTGTCCTCTGCTCATTTGGTTGTCTTTATGAGATGACCACCGCCATCATCATGGTCATTGCCACCACTACCTCCACCACCACCATCATCATCATCATCATCCTCACCACCACCCCCTGGGCACATGCTTCTGTGCATGCCTGAGACAGTAACACACTCCTGAGGGACAGCCCGCGCTGAATGCAGGCCTGTTCCGCCTTAGGGCCTTTGCCCCACGGTCCCTCTGCCTGATTTCTGGGCCCCGTGTAGCCGCATGACTCACTTCCTCACTTGATTCAGGTCTCTGCTTAAGTGTCACCTTAACTGAGAGTTAACTCTGTAATAGCATTTCTGTCACTTTCTACCCTTTTCATTGGTTTGCTTTTTTCGTATTACACTTACATATATTTGTTTGTCTCTCTTCTTCCACTAAAACCTGAGAGACCGAGAGTTCATAGAAGTGGAGACCGTGTCTGCTTCTCTTGCATCTCAGCATTTGGCACTGGGCCCGGCCCATGTAGAAGCTCGACAATCATACATTGAGTAAATGAATGACTGAATCATCCCAGAAACTCTCTGAAGTATTACCATTCGACAGATCGAAAAAATGGAGGGAGGCTGAGATAGCTTAAGCTACTTGCCCAGATTCATGCAGCTGGTAGTAGCAGGGGTTAGAATTCAAAGCAAGAGCACCTGACCCCAAAGTCTATTTTGACTGCTCCCCTTTTCTGCCTTCTATCTGTCACTGATTCTGATGTGACTTTTTTTCTTTTTCTTTTCTTTTCTTTTTTTTTTTTTGCATAGAGCATCTTTTCTTCTTTTCAGATGATGAGATCAGTTGTTCAATTCCATGAACGTATC
This sequence comes from Tonatia bakeri, assembly GCA_004024845.1. Lineage (NCBI taxonomy): Eukaryota > Metazoa > Chordata > Mammalia > Chiroptera > Phyllostomidae > Tonatia > Tonatia bakeri. The sequence continues at coordinate 129,495 of PVIA01001416.1, forward strand.
TTTAGAACAAATACTTTTGCCCCCTTTCAGGACTGTTTTGTTCTGCATATGCAAAGATTCCCCGGCATTTCAGATTCAGTGAATTTTTTGGGCCATATTTACTGTCTTTTCCAGCCAATACCCTGTGCTGTGTTTAGTGCAGTTGTCTAGGCTCAAAGACCACAGTGGGCGTGCGAGAGCAGCAGAGGAGACTGCAAGTGGGAAGGATTCATACAGATAACTCACTGAGCTGTGTTATCACCTAAATGCATGTGTCGTTAGACCATTTCTGATGGCATCTAATTTTCTGATGGCACCTTGTCCTGGACATGTGCTGCCTTGTGATCTGCACTCACTTGCCACTTTCTACACTGCTGCGTTTACTGAAATAACATGGATGGGAAAGTGAAATAAGTAGTATGGATGTCTGGAATGCTTTATTATTTTAATTTTTTGTAGCCTGTTTTGGGATACAGCAGCTAGCACTGAAGTTAAAAATAAACCAACTAATGGTAGAAGCTGAGATTGTCAACCCTTTTTCATAGAAACTCAAATAGCAGTGGGGCCTCTGAGAGTTCTTGTTTGGTGATGAGAGCGTAATGTTGCAGGAGTACACGCATCGTCCATGAGTGGGGTGGTTGGGTGTCCTGGACCCTGGAATCTCCTTTCTGGGGCTCCTTCCACAGCCCAGCTGCCTTTCCTCGGCACTTTGCCCACCCAGCTGTAAAGCCATACATGTCATAGGTAAAAGCCTTTCCTTGGACCATATGTTGGCTGATTATCAGCAGCCTCTGTCCTCCTAGATTATCTGGTTTCTTTATTAAAGCCATCTTTGTTTACCATGGGGGACTGTTGGCAGAGCTCAAGTGATCTTTGCTAAGGCTGCATATTAACTATGGACCAAACTTCTCAGGATCCTAGGACATCCTGGGGGGGATGTGGAGGGTGCAGCAGAATATGAGAGAAAGAGAGAGAGAGAGAGACACTGATGTGGGAGAAACATCAATTGGTTGCCCTCATACATGCTCTGACAGGGATCAAACCCACACCCTAGATATATATGTTCCCTGTATGGGAATCGAACCCAAGGCATTTTGGTGTATGGGACAATGCTCCAACCAATTGAGTCACCCGGCCAGGGCAGAATATTTAACATTTTAGATCTAGGATCTTTGAAAACTTCTACTTTTCCTCTGGCATAGAAATAAGCTCCACATTTCTTCTATCGTAAAAGGTATTTTGAGAGGATATTGGTTGTTTTAAAGTCAAAATGATACTAATATTTATTAAACACTTACTGTCGTCCAGATACTATCCTAAGTGCTTTATATACATTGTAAAATTCAATTGTCACAGCAGCCCAATGAGGTGTTTATTGTTATTAACCACATTTCATGGATGAAAAAGTCAAGGGTCAGAGAGGATAAACAGTCTGCCCACAGTATCAGAGATTAAAGTGACGGATTGGTCATTTCAGTCTAAGCAGTCTGACTCCAGAGCCTGCTCTACCCATTGATTGCTTTTTCTCTGATAACAGACATGGTGTGTATACATTTAAGGAACTGAAACTACAGAACAGAATGAAGGGTCAGTCACCCACCAGGCAACCGTGAGCGTTGTTCGTGTTTCCCGTCAAGCACATTCTTTAACTGGTGTCTTGGGCTGCACCGTTGCTGAGCTGCCTTTCCCTGGGCCGGGAACAGGTTGCCAGATCTTTTCCAGTCCCCCATAGCATCAGCTTATTGCCCGTATACTTGTCCACCTCTTCCAGATACTGTAATTACACAACTAATATAACGTGTCAAATGGTTAGTTTTCTAGATTTCTGCTAGTGGTAGTAATGCTGTGCTGGATTTCCTTGAACATACATCTTTTTTGTATGTCTGTGATTGTTTCCTTATGACACATTTCTAGAACCAGCACTGCCGGCTCAGATGGTAAGAGCCTTTGTGAGATATTCGATAGCATTATTAAAGTACTACGTTTTAGCACTTACTGGCCATGAGAAAGAATGTCCATGTGTCTGCACTCCTGGACAACGTTAAGTACTGTAATTAAAAGACAGAAATATGCAGGAAACTTGCTAACTTGATGAGTTAAAAATAATTTATTTTAATTTTTCAGGGGTATGGTTTTGAGTGAGGTTGGACTTCTGTTTTTTTTTATTTTTTTATGTTTCTTTTAAAATGAGCTATTTATCTTTGCTTATTTTTGTTTTAGGACACTTATCTTTTACTCATAATTTTTATATGTTCATTTTGAATCAAGGATATTGACTGTCAGTGATGTTACAAATATTTTTCCCACTTTCATATTTTCCTTTCAATTTTATTCAAGGTAATTTTGATATACAAATATTCAAAATGTTTGTATAGTCAAACATATTAATCATATATATATTTGCTTCTCTACCTAGAAAAGTCTTCCCATACACAAGGATGAAACAAATATTCACCTATAATTATTTTTGTTCTTTTATTATCTCATAGTTTGCATTTAGAGTTTATTTTGACATACTATCTTAGGTATGAGAGTCAAATAAACTTTGTCAAATAGTAATAGTACATCAGTTGTTGTCATGTCATTTATTTAATACTTTTTCTCTCACCAACCTTTATCATGTACTAAGTATTTTATGAATGTGGGTATGCTCCTGAACTTTATATTTTGTTCTCTTGATCTTTGTGGTTTTGCATTTTAGTTTGGGCTCTACAGTTTTAATAGTTTTTAAAATAACCGGTTTTAGATTCTTCCATTTAATTTTTTTTTAAATTTCTTATCAATATTTAGTCTATTTATTCTTCCATGTGAATGTAGACTAGATTTTAAAACCTTTCAAAATAAATTTTAAATGTCATAGATTATATATCAATCTGGAGAGAATGGAATTCATTACACCTTTGCAACTTTTGATCTATGTGCATAGTCTTATTCAAGACTTTCTTTTTTTTTAAGATTTTATTTATTTATTTTTAGAGAGAGAAGGGAGGGAGAAAGAGAGAGAGAGAAACATCAATGTGTGGTTGCTGGAGGACATGGCCTGCAACCTAGGCATGTGCCCTGACTGGGAATCGAACCTGCGATGCCTGGTTCGCAGCCCACGCTCATTATTCAAGACTTTCATTGTCCCTTAGTAAAGCATTTCCTATTTTTGTAGTATCTTAGTTTTTGCTAAGTTTTCCTTAAGAGATTTTACAGTGTTCATTATAGTTGACACTTGATCTTTATTTTCTTTATATTTCCAGCTTATTGGTGGTTTATAGAAAAACCATACATATTTTCTGAATAGCCAATAATAGCATTTCTAATAATGAAAATGCTGTGTCCTACATTTTCATGTTTTTAACTTTCACTTCTTTTAGAACATACTGATGCCATGTTTAATAATAATGGTAGAGCAGTTATACTTGACTTCATTTCTGAACTTAAGTATTAACTCTTGTTTTTAACTTTTAATATGATGTTGGCTATTGGTTCGTGGCAGATATTTTTATTGTGACAAATAAGTAGTATTTTAATTTTCAATACCCCTTCCCACAGAATTTTTTATGTCTTTAAAAAAATATTTTATTTATTTATTTTTAAGACGGGGGGAAGGGAGGGAGAAAGAGAGGTAGAGAAACATCAATGAGTGGATGCCTCTCACGTGCCCCCCCACAGGGTCCTGGCTCGGCGCAGTCCAGCCATGTGCTCTGACTGGGAATCGAACAGGCAACCCTTCGGTTTGCAGGCCTGCACTCAATCCACTGAACCACATCAGCCAGGGCTTTATGTCTTTTGAGAATCTTTAATAATGATATTTTTTCTATTGAATCAGTGATTCTATGGATTTATAATGTAATTTATGTATCATGTCCATTCCTGGAAGATTTGAATTTACCTGTTCCCCAGCTATTTGACTGAGGTCATTTTTTTGTTGTTTTATTATTAATCCCCCCATACACACAATATTTTTCTACAGTAATTTTTTTGATCAAGAGTTTTACTTCTTAAATTAATATTATAAATTTTAATTTTTCTAGAAAATTTGCCATTTCTGTATTTTAAATTTTATTAACAGAGTCAAGTAATACATAATCATAAAATTTATAATATCCTTAATATTTTTCATTTTATCGTCTCATTTCTCATGTGATTTAATTGTTTTTTCTTTGGAACATCAGATTAACTATGAATAAATCTATTTTGTTCTTCGATATTTTCAAGGACCATCTTTTGAAAGCTTTTCTGTTGAAAGAGAAAAATATTTAAATATTTGAATTTGTTTCTGTTGTGATTTTTGTGTGTTCTACTTTCATTTTGCTTTTCCTGGATTTATTCCCTTTTCTAATTTCTTTTTTGAAAATATTTTATATATTTTTAGACAGAGGGTAGGGGAGGGAGAAAGAGAGGGAGAGAAATATCAGTGTGTGGTTGCCTCTTGTGCTCCCCCTACTGGGGACCTGACCTGCAACCCAGGCATGTGCCCTGACTGGGAATCGAACCAGCCACCCTTTGGTTCACAGACCTGTGCTCAATCCACTGAGCCACGCCAGCCAGGGCCCTTTTTCTAATCTCTTGAGTGGAATCCTTTTAAAATTCTTCTTAATGATGAAAATATTTAAGGTGTTTGTGTCTGAGTGTAGGTTCTCCACATTGGATACATAATGTTCTCATCTTTGTTTCAATCTGCAGTTGCATAATTTAGTATTCCTTACACTCTATACCTAGCTAGAAGAATGTTTTTAAAACACACAGGTTTATTTGAATTATTTATGCTTTCGTTTACTAATGTGGAGAATACTGCACATTGGTTACGAAATATTGAGAGGGAGTCACATTTCTTTGATGTCCCAACACACGATTCGTTTTTGTTATTGTCCATGAGCCCCTGTACAGAAATGCGTTCTCTAGCTACCAGCTTTATCTAGCCGTCATACCAGCATTACTTATTTCACCCTACTTCTCTATATCCTTACTGAATTTTTATCTGCTTATGTTTCCAAGGACTAAAAACAATAAGGTAGATTGTTTTTTACAACACTATTCCATGTTTCTCAGTATCTGCCTATTTTCCTTTATACATTTCTATGCTATGTTATCTTGGCACGTATAGTCTTTTCTTTGAAATGTACCCCTTGTCAGTAAAAATGACATTCCTGTTTAATGTTTTATATATTTCATTCTGATTTTATTTTAATTGATGACTCTCTCTTTTTAATGTGCAGTTTTCTGGTATTCCTTGCCCCATCCTTTTTCTCTTAACTTTTATGGGTTTCTTACAGGTAGCATGGAGGTCATTCTTAATTTATGACTCTACCTGAGGTTTTTTTTGCATCTGAAAAGAGAATTAATATCTATCTTCAATGTTGATATACTTGTTCTGATTTTTTTGTCATCTTTTAATTCTTTTTCCTTTTATGACTCGATTTTCCATTTTGTCTGATATGATTTATTCTTTAACAATTTTCAAGTTACATATTATGTTTAATTTTCTAGTTTTCTTAACATCTAAATGAAAATATACTTATATTTCTTTTTTTTAAAGATTTTATTTATTTATTTTTAGAGAGGGAAGGGAGGGAGAAAGAGAGAGAGAGAGAGAGAAACATCAATGTGCGGTTGCTGGGGGCCGTAACCTGCAACCCAGGCATGTGCCCTGACTGGGAATCGAACCTGCAATGCTTTGGTTCGCAGCCCGCACTCAATCCACTGAGCTATGCCAGCCTGGGCAAAATATACTTATATTTCTATATGAACAAGAAGCTTAATGAACATATCTTCTTGTATAGGATTAAATTATACTTTTTTATTCTTCTTTGGGATTCTTCTTTTCTTTCAAAAGATATATAGATATTTTGGTCCAGTTCTACTTTTAATATTATACAAATTTTCTTAGAAGAATTATGTAGATAATTTGTATTGTTTTCTAACTATATGTAGTTGTTAGTCATTTATATGTTTTGATTACATATTATAAACTACTTCAAAGCACAACAACCCCTTATTCTTTATTTTTTTAAATTAATTTTTTTGGTTGTCTAGAGAACTTCAAAAATGTTTTTATGAAGGACATTTTCTGACTGATCTTTTGCATGCAAGAATGCGTTTTTCATTTTTAGCTCTTAAAACTTGGTTAGTCTAGAATTACTGTATCAAACCCTTTGCAGTCAGAGCTACAGCTTATTTTATTTTTTTCTGATGTCAAATACCAGCCTGAGTTTTCTCCCATCTTACTGTGCTGACCACCTGTATTTTTTTCCTTCCTCACTTGAAGCTAAGGATTTTCTTATTTTGATCTGAAAGTTCAGGTTTCACCAGAAGGTAAATAGATGACAGTTCTCATTAATTTATATATGTATGTGTACATGTGTAGGTGTGGGTCAGTGTGTGAGTTTTCATTAATTTTTTTTTGTACAGAATGAGCTTTTTTTCCCCTTTTCCTTTTTTGGGTGGGAGAGGTAGCGGGAATCAGGTATTTCTTCAGTTCAGAGAAGTTTTCTTACATGGTATCTTTAGTGATTGCTCCTGTGGTATTTGGTCTGATTGCCTCAGGAATCACTGATACCTTGGCTTCCTATTCTGTCTTCAGTATCCACTACAATCGGTCTTTTTGCTCTCCAGTTTTTTAAGGTCATCCTTCATGTCATTGATTTGATTTTACAGGGTCGTCCTTCCTTTCCTTTGGTCCTAATGTAGCTTCCATTTATATTTTTGAATGCTGATAATTGAAAAACTTGTGTTTTTTTGTTTTGTTTTGTAATTCCATTGGTTTCTTTTTGGTTTTGTTCACTTGTCATATACATCATTTTCCATGTCTTTAGAGTTCAGACTTTTCTTCTTTCCTTTTTGCAAGAAAAATCATATCTTATCTGAAATTTATTTGTATTTCTAATATTAAATCTTTTTCCAAATTATCTTCTTGTTTCATTTCTTGGATGTTTTTGTTGTTTTGCCACCAAGTCACCCACATTGCATATATTTGGTCCACTTGTCACTGAATGCTGAAAAGTTCAGCTTGGCCTGGAATTTGTTCTCAAATGGTCCTTGTACCTTCTGGAGAAGATTGGATTCCTTCTCTCAGTCTGAACCTGGAAGCTTGGTTCTTACATTTTTACCAAGCCACGTGTGTGTCCCATCAGCCCTGCAGACTGGGAGGGAGCTGGAGCCAGGGCCAGTCGCTGTTGGTGTTTTCTGCATGGTGGTTTCTGCTCCGTGTTGGGCGAAGCCACTGTGCATGAGACCATGGTCTAATCCTGGATGCCTCTCTCACCGTAGCTTTACTGCAAGCCCTGCGAGTCTTTCATGGTGGCTGAATTCTGGTGTCAGAAACCTGCTAGTAGGGAGATGGCACAGCTGACTGAATACCTCGAGCGCGGCAGTGCTTATGCTTAGTTCTCTTTCTTTCGCGCCTCGGGAAAGCTCGTGACTGTCTGTTTCCTGACCAGCCCTCACCTCCAGCTTTTACTCCTCCAGTGTAGGACTATTCCTTATTAGACTTGTCAGAATCTCTTCTTGTTTTCTTCTTATAATGCTGCACCACTTTTTCAAGAAGGAGAATTACCAGTGACATCTCTGGGTCAGCCTTTTATGTTATGTGTCCTACTGTTTATCTAGCAAAAACATGTTAATGGTGGTTGCACATGTCTGATGCCCATCTCTGCCTTCCAGCACAGATCTGTATTTCCCCTTTATTACATTCTTTTGGTACTGATGATATATATGTTCTCAAGGCAGAGAGAGAAGAAGTGGGGAGAGCCTTCTTGAAGAAAAATCTGATGTTCAAAGACATAAATTTCCAAAACACAAACAGAAATGACTGTGAATTTTACAAAACATTTATGAAGTGCTCTGAAATAATGAACTCCCCCAGGACACTCAGAACACGAAATAATTTATAGAAGTCAGGCTTACACGTGAATTGTCCGACACATTGCCTCTGTATGTAGTAAGCTACACCTGTGTCTCTGTAAGGGTCCCAGGAGGCTTGTGCTGCATGGTTCAATTAGGTACAGGAGAACATTTATATAGCAGCCAGTCACTGTGCCTGCGACAATGTTTATGATCCAAAGTGGTGCCCGTTTCACCCTTTGCATTTTTCCCAGTGGCGTCGGCAGCTAGGTTCTGGCTTTTCAGCCTAGTGGCTCATTGCTTCACCCCAGAAAGTTTGGTGATCCTTACAGGCCCTCTCTGACTAGGGAGAGCAAGCATGCCCCCTTATTTTAAAGAAACAAAGAACAATAGTGTCACATATCTAAATAAGAGTGAAAACCCACAATTCTCTCCACATTTGAACGCAGAGTAGTCAGAAGCAACAAAGTAGAAGTGAGGTGCACACAGGGAGAGAGTGGGCCGGGGCTTGATTTACTGATGAGCATTTCCTCCCCTTCTACCAGTCCAGCTTCAATTACTGCTAACCAAAACTCAAAAAAAAAAGGGGACCTTGAAGTGTGTGTATGTGTGTGTGTTGCCTGCTGAGACGTTCAGGTCACAGACAGTGCTAGAAGGAAGGCGGCACGCTAGCTGGGGCCGTGTGGGACAGACCCGGACTAACACTCAGGCTCACAAACTAGACTAATGCACCAGCTCAGAGTCCAAGGCTCCTACTAACACCACACTGTGCACCTAGCAGATAGTGTAAGACACTAGCTCCTGATTTCTTTCCTTTTGAGACTTTAATCTCACATTTACTGATAAAAGTGTACGTGGGGATGAGACATGATAAGAAGACAGACAGGCTCACTACAGGCTGAGGGGGATGTGTGCACAGACTGGGCAGCCTCCTTCCCCTCTGCAGCCCTGGGTGTTGCTAACCGGCTCACGGACACCCGGGAGGAAATGCTGTGAGCTGTATTCCGGTGGCTGACTGCATTAGGGCCTGTGATCTGTTTCTTAGATATGTATTTTGGGTGTGAAAAGTAAGCAAGAAGCCATCATCAAGGATCAAGGGGGAATGATCTACATCCTTGACCTATAGCATCTTTGTTTTCTATGCACACATTTTGATGTAAAGCAAGAGCCGTTTCCTAATGACAAATCATGGTTACCTGAAGCAGATGGGTACGTTTTCATGTGTTTGAAATATCAGGTGGAAACAGATTTGGCTCTTGCAGCTCCTCCTTAGATTTCCCATTATAGACACTGACATTGTAGTTTGAAATTATACCTGAATATAATACTGACACTTTGGAACATGCTTTCCAAAGGTTATCCATGCAATAACATATACTAGGCCTTGGAAACACCTTTACCATCCAGCTACCCACCACATATGTGTTAAAGTGGGGTTTTCTTAGTGGCATTATGCAGGGATTCTGTAGTAAAGAAATACTGATTGAATATTGAATAGCGATTAAGTATATGTGCTCTACTATGTGTTATTAATGTGTAATTTCATCTACTCCCACAACTCTTTAAATAAGTAGCATCATTATGTGTATTTTATGGTACAGGAAATATAACTTAGCTGTTTCTGTAACTTGTCCTAGAAGCTTTGAGGGTCACTTTTGGGTCTCTGACTCAATAACTAAATTCTTTTTACTCTACCACATCAACTCTCCCATTGATTTTCCAGGGAGTCTGTACGTTTTTCTAAAGATGGTATCATCTGAAAGCCGCTTAACCTAAGCTTCAGCACCTCTATCTGTGAGCTTACCATTTCCCCCAGACATCATACCTGTTTCTCCGTTCCTTCAATAATTCTGGATGGCGAGCAAATGGTGTTTCAGCGTGAGGGAGAAGGGATTGCGTCCCTGCAGCCTTGTCTAAGTACACAGCATTTTAAGGAAGCCCCGGAGCAGTACAGGCACCTGAGCCGGTTATATCCCCAGCTCTGCTCTAAACTAGTTCTCTTGTGGCCTTGGGAAAGCCATACCCTCTTTAAGCCTCTTAGCACATCTGTGAAATGAAAGAGTTAGTGTAAACGACCTCCCTAAGGTCCATTCTGGCTCCGAAATTCTGCAATCATATGCATCACAAAATAGGAAGCCTGAACATATAAAACAGAATTTACTGCTGTCATAAAATGTAACTTACATAATTGATATGGTGCTGCATGGTAATTGGGCATTAGTGGAGGAGAGGCATGGGCAGGGCTTGGATGCTCCCAGGCAGTGCAAGTGTCAAGGAGATGGAGAAAGGTAACTAGTTAGGGGAAGGACTAAGCTCAGATCTACCTTTAGGGGGCGCCTGGTGCCATGGGTGGAGGCCACAAGCTGAGAAACTGATGAAGAGAATCAGGCTCTTCAGTTCCCAGTGATTCTAGGCAACTTCAGCCTATCTGGCTGGGTCAACCCGGGCTGCACTTAACCTATTCCAGAGCCACGGTGTTCTTTCTGAGGGTAGTGTAGTCTTTAAGACAGCAATGTGTCAGCAACTTTATATTCATTATCTCGTAATTATTGTGTTATGTTACATTATATTATAATAATTCCTACTTTACAAATGCATAACTAAGGCTCAGAGTTTGCCCATGGTCACAGAGGAGGATGAACCCAGCTTTTGATTTCAGTGTATGTATCTTTATGGCAGGCCTTAAGGTAAAGCAAAATAAGCTTTTCAAGTTAAGGAGAGTTACCTTACCCTATCTCCAAATTCAGAGTGTTAGCTTCTGGCTGATACTGGAATTTAAAGGCAAGTAAAACTTTGGATTCCTCAATTTAAAAATGAAAAGATTTAAAGGACAAATATTGCTTAGGGGGCAAAACAAAGACCAAAATGTATTCATATGGAAACAACTTACTGTTTCACTGCTGTTGACGAGGTGGGGTGGAAAACAATTACAGAGCAGAAACTGATGGAGCCTTAAGGGGAGGCACCTGAGGGGCCAGAAGGGGAAGGATTCTGTAGACAGACTTTATCTACATGACAATTCGGGTCAGCGCCGCTCCATTTCACCCTCCTCTGGCATCAGAGAAATAGACGTTGGGGAAGGTGCTTTTGCTTATGCTTAGCTCACAAAGGACAGCTTAGTGTGGGGGTGATATTAATTCTCTTAATTCCCTTGACATGGATTTTGCAAACTTTAAGATTTATGTTCTGAGAACACTCACTCTGAAATGCATGAGAATTTTCTACTTGCAAAATAGATTCCATTTGCAGAGTATCTTCTGGGTTGTATTTCTCCTCTGTGTTATGGAAACATTTTCAGTGTCTGGAAGTTCTTGGATTGCACCCTGTTAGAAGGTCAGAATGGAAGAAAGATGGGTGTTAGCACTGTTCCTGGAAGAATAAATTTGAAGCCCCCTGGGGAGCCTTGGGCTCCACCTCTCATCCAGTATCCTGCAGACACATTTTTTTTCTTAATCTTGGTATAATGTCAATTCTAGCAGTGAGTAATTTGCTCTCTGTGCTTCATTAAGAAAAGACATTAATATTAATATCAGTAATTTTATTTTCAGTTTTTGCAATTTGATGGGGGTTTTCTTTTTTCTTTTCTTTTTCTTTTTTTGGACTGCCTGTATAATGTCAGGAACAAACCTGGCATTGTTATGCTTCCTTAATCTTACCTCACCTGGCCTAGATAACATGCATTCCAAATTGTATTGAGAGTCTGCAACAAGGCAGCAAGGCAGCTAAGCAACAGGCCCTAACAGCTGGGTCATTTTCTAAAAATTAAAGGACATGACTTCAATTTCCAGGTCTGACTTTGGCCTGTTTGATGAGAGCTGACATTTAGCTCATCTCAGCCTGTGTATGATTAAGGTTGCTGCCCGAGTTATAACTTATAGATGATTAAACTTGTAAAGTATTTTGAGGCCTTTTCATTCATTCATTTATTCAAACATTTGTTGTTGAATGAATGGTGACTTTGATTTAAAAACACTATACAAACATAAAACACTGGCAGCTTGTAGATAGCAATTTTTCAATTTACTCTCCTAAAGGAATTTCATTACCAAATCCTTGTGAATTTTGAACCTCAAGAAGAATAATCCTTTCCTTTGTTGGAGTTTTAAATTTAGAATAATCAGACAATAGTGGAGCATTCTGTTCAGAGCATTCCTTTTAGGCGACCCATTTATTATATACTGCTCCTAAGAAGAGATAAGTTTGATTAACATTGAACATTCAGTTGGTGTTTCTGCATAGCTAATACCAGGGAGAAATTTTCAAAAACTTCTGCCTGCTGTTTAACATTAATATATAGTCAGCTTCTAATTATCTATACTGATGGAATATATTCAGTAATGTATATGCTCTAAAATCAGTCCTTTTGGCTTTGGGAAGAAGCGTGGTATGATACTTTTATTTATCCTTCATTGTGGTTTTGCTAGGACTAATACTAAAAATGTGCCATATTCTTTGTGCACACAGCTCACCATAGGAAGAAAGGAGGGGACGACTCAAAAGTATACTAGGGAGCTAGGGAAAGGTCAACTGGAATTTTAAAATGTATTACAGATAACACATAGAAATAAGGAAGGCAAAATTATTAATCTTGGTTGTCAATTAGAAAATCATGGCCAATAATTCACTGCAACGGCATAAGAAAAAAACCACAATAAACTTCCTAAAGATTACCATGCGTGTGTATTATTGTCTCCCAGTTTTGCATCTGAAACTTTCACAAGGAGAAAATGCTTACGTCACACTCCATAGCACTGCAGCAGTAAACACACTCAGGTCAGTGATCTCCAAAACGCGTCCCACATGTCGCTGGTGCTCCAAGCAGGCCTTCTGGGGGAACAGAAGGGCTGATGTCTTGACCTATTAATGTGTCTAAATACTGTCACTGTTACTTGTGTTGGCTGTTACTGCTTATTATTAAAAATACCTCTCTCCTTCCTTTCGTTCAGGTTAAACTTGTATTTATGGGCAGCAATTATCGAAGGAAACATTTGGAGGGTTTATCTCCTATATAGTGGCCTTTTGGGTTTTAAGTCTTGTCGGCCTAAAAATATATTTCTGCACCAGCCTGCTTTGGAGCCGCTCCCCTCCTACTGTTTTTAGCCCTCTCTGTTTGGTCCACTCAGCTGAGCAGCTAGTGAGATTGCTTGGCGCATGCTTTGGAAGGTGGCGATGACTGGCTCTCTAGGGTGAGATAAGGGATGATCCCTAAGTGTGGAGGTGCTGATGCAATGAAAAGAAAACTGTCTTTGGTAAGTCAGTAGGAAGGTCTCCAACTCTGCCCGTCTGAACTGTGAGGTCACTGGACTCCGACTGGCATCACTGGGCTTCAGCTAGTTAGAAGCTGAGCTTAGTTTCTTCTGCTGGTTTGCCTGCCTGCCACCTGGGTACAGCCTCACCTGCTTCTACTCCCTTGAAGGTGACTCTGTTGTACAGCTGTTCAGATGCATCCCAACACTTCACCTCCCCAGGTGAACACCAAGCCAGGGAGAGCCTTGGAAGGAGGGAGGCCTGGCTTTTTGGTGATGGCCAGTTTCTAAGATTACAGTCTTGCCAGCCAGTCAACTTTCAAATAAATTTCAACTTGCAGCAACCATGTACCTTGGAGCAGAGATGACCTCACCACATTTGTGAAACAGATTCCGTCACCAGGCCCCAGGTGCCCTTCTCTGCTGCCACCCCATCCCCATCTCTGCTGACCTCATTGTGTTCACATCAGGAAGCTGGCATTCTCATTGTTGTCCTCACTTGTTCCCTTGTCATGACCTGCTCTGTGAAAAGGAGAGAAAAACTAGTATCAAAATATCTACTTTGTGGTCTGGGCCCCACATAGTTTTATTTACATGATTGAACTTCAGTTTTGTACCAACCTTCTGAGGCAGGTGTTTGTCTCATTTCACTGCTGATGAACTCAAGAGTCAAGATAATAACTTCCCAAAGTTACAGAGCTGGATGGTGCTAGGATTTAACTCAGCTTAGATTCAAAGCCTCTGTGTGTGTGTGTGTGTGTGTGTGTGTGTGTTTCCCTCCCTTCCGCCCTCCCTTTTTTCCTTCTGGTATCTGGAAATACCACTTCCAAGGTAGCACAATTATTTTGATATTTAAAGAGAAAGAGAGCATCTTTAAGCCAAAGGTAAGCCTAATTATGGAGTTTCAGGTATCAGTGAATTGCTAGAGGATGGGTAATCTTAAAACCATAGCATATTGGAAACGGGCTCCTTAAAGGTGTGAGGGGCTACCTAAATGCTAAAAAAGTATCCTTCTTAACTGACTTCCTTTCTTTTACTTAATCTTAGCCCGCTGGCTTCTATTTTCAGCGCAGGGCATTTTCTTTGCCATCCCTGACTAAGAGATATGTCCTTCCCTGGTTTCCTAATAAAACTTTAACTTGTGTTAGGAGCCCAGGTATTTTACTTCCAGCCTGCTCCCTTACAGTGGATTTGGCAGAGCTACATTTAGGAATACTCTTTCCTTTAACTGAAAGTAGTTTTATGCTACTTTTTTCAGGGGGCTAGCTAGCAATGTCCTCAAACACGAAAGACATTCATCTCAAAGAAAATCTTCCTGTACCACTGCCGTAACTGTGACCAGCAAAGGTGCGGTCCACACATGCCCCGCAGGGCTGAGGGACGTGGGTGAGCACGTCCGTCTTATTACCTTGGAGACTGTGGCGCTGACGAAGTTCCCTTACAAAACCCAAAGGAATTTTCCTCCTTCCACCGGAGGTGTTTATAACTTCTAATTTGCTCACCGTGCCTCTTGGAGAAAGGAGTAGGATCACAGCCACTGGCAGGCGGCCAGGGAGCCGCTGCGGCCTTTCGTCCCAGAGCAGTGGCGCTCCCCTGTGAGGTGCTGGGATGCAGATGGAGGGGGTGGGGGGTGCGGCTTAGAGCTACAGCCAGCAGTTCCTCCTCCGATCAGCGCTCTGGAGGTGTGGCCATAGGCTGCGGGACAGCCAATCAACGAGCGGGAAGGCGGGCAGCGTGGCAGTGGAGGCAGAAGAGGAGGAGCTGAGATGAACGTGTGGGTGGGTGGTCCAGCTTGTTGGAACTGCTCCTTTGCAAGATCTTACAATAAATGTTTAGCGTTTTTGTACTCTGTGCATGACAGAGTGACTGAAGATTCGTTCTCAAACCTGTTTTGCTTTGGGAAAAAGCTCGCCTTTGTGCCGCTGTAGTATTTCATGCAACCTCTGCCTGGTGCTTTGGGCATGGAAGTAGGTTCTGACCTCATTTCCCATAGGAGTTTAGAAGGAGAGGAGGAGGGTTAATTAGTCCCTCATGAAACACTCACAATGAAGTACAGGATTCTGAAAAGATAATCTAGTTGCTGAGTAAAAAGCCAGACACACATTAATATGACGTTAGAATATAAAGGCATTTTAAATGAAAGTTTTTTTGTGGTCATGGAGTATGGCTATATTTTAACATGATCTTTACATATCAGTGCTTCAAAGGGACCCTTTAAAATGCGATGACTGAATAATTTTGTTGATCTTGAATGTCATTGTATAATCTGGAGCTTCATCTGAGGCTATAGACATACTTTTTCCCCCAGCGTAGTTTTGGGCACCCAGCACTAGATACTAAATATCAAAATAGGGTTTCTTTGTTTTCCACAGTCTTAGAAAATAAACAGGATTGGGAGAATTTTCTTCACCAGCAAGGAAAGGCTTGCTTTCTTAACATTGCCTGGCTAGGTTCCAGTTTACTGGATTGAAAAGAGAAGTTACCACTAGTGTGATTAAAATAAAGCACCTTAGCTCTGCTTAATTAAAACAGTGTGAGAATCTAATAAGGAGCATTAAACCTCATGATAGACACCAAAAAATTCCCAGATAGGTACTTAAAAGGCACTATAGCATATATTTGTTCGTTTTACTTTTGAATCCCATCTGGTTTTCAGAGACAGTCATTATAGGGGATGGCCTCTGATTCTTTCTTCTCCCCTCACCGCCTGCCTTTCAGACAAAGAGCTTACTTGCTGGGGTTTACAAGTAAGAAAGAGACCAGAATGGAGGAAGAATGTGAAAAGATGGTCAGGATAATTTGAAATTTATATAGCGGTTATTACTACTAATAAATGGCTCTGGGGAAGGAAGTCGAGATTGTTAGCAGTATTGGCCCGAACTGACTGTGTTCACAGACTGTTTTCCTAGTCTCATTTCGTATCAGGTAAGGAAGGAATACGTGTGTATGCCTTAGTGTCTGCTGTGGTGTTCTTTGCCCCTTCCCATGCCTTTTCTTTGCTAACTCTACACTCAGACCCTTAGATACATGTGGGGAAAAGACAGAGAACTGGCTGATTTTGAGCTCAAACTTTGAGCCTGGATTGAAGTGAAATAGTCTCAAGCTCTGATCTTAGTCTTTTGGAGAAGGAAGAAGCAGCCTTTTCCTCTGGGCCTAAGCCTGTCAATACCTCATTACAAAGGTTTCTATATCTTGCTGTTCTAAAATGAAAGCTAATAAGGCTTTTCTCTATTGCAGTCATCTATTTTTCTGTTTCTAACATCGAAAGAAAGAAAGAATTCTCTTGATTTGCTATAGTTTTGTGTATTTTAAATTTATACATGACTTCCTGTTTTAAGTGGGCAGCTTTGGTCCATGAGGCCTAACGTGTTTGAGAGCATTCTTTGATGCTTTTGAGAGCCACCTTGCTTAAGGATGGAATGATTAGGAAATGAAGCCATGTGGAGCCTTCAAATTATTTATCCTCACTCCAATATAAGGTATTAGTTAATGCCACATTGAAGGTGGAAAAGAGTATATCTTAGGAAGTAGCTTTCATTTGTTTAGTAAGGCACAAAGATAAACTCACCAATGTGACAGAGAGGGGTAAGATACTTATTTCTTCATGGATATTCATAATTTGAGCCTATACAATAAAAATACCACTTTTAGGCCAGTTATTTCTTTCTTGATTTTAAAATGATTTAATAGTTAAAAATGATTGGGTGGACTGTTGGTAGGAGTTTAGCTTGGCATAGCCATTTTGGAAAATAATTTGGCATTTTTATGTAAGAGTGAATGTTCATGTATCCTGTGACCCAGCCAAGCACCCCAGAGAAACTTTGCTTATCTGTATTATTTCTAATGAAAACAATGTTGTTTCTAATAAGAAAAATAATACTAGAGGGTAAAAAAAATTAAATCCAGCAGTAGAAGAATATTGGGGGGTGTGTGGGGGGAATCACACAAGGGGATATTATACAGCAGTGAAAAATGAACTACCACTACTTGGAACAACATAGTTAAATCTCCTTTTAAAAGATTTTATTTGCTTTTAGAGGGAGGGGAAAGGTAGGGAGAGGAACATCAATGTGTGTGAGATACATTGACTGGTTGCCAATGTGGAATGAGATAGAAGACACAGAACCCTCTGTATTCCTAATCCATGTCCCTAACTGGGGACCTGGCCCACAACCCAGGCAAGTGCCCTGACTGGGAATCGAACTGGTGACCTTTTGGTTTGCAGTCTGTCTCTCAGTCTACTGAGCCACACCAGTCAGGGAAACATAATTAAATCTTAGAAACAGAATTGTGTGTGTGTGTGTGTGTGTGTGTGTGTGTGTTGGGGGGAACCCAGCCATGGAGGACAACATAGAATATGATAGAATTATTTATCAAGTTCAAAATCAAGCATAATTCCATTACATATTTTAGAGAATAACACATACGGAATTTAAGATTGTGGTTAATGCTGGAGAAGAGCAGGGAAAGAGTTAGGGAAGTAGCACATGGGTAGGTACATCAGTACCAGTAATATCTTTAATAAGATGGTAGACTTGTAGGTGTTTATTTTATTGTTATGCTTCATGGATTGTATATATAGGATGCATTCTTTTGTAGGTTTCAAATTTTGTGTAATACAAATACACTTTTTTGGATTTAAAAAAATTTCCAGTTTTACTGAGATATAAGTGCCATATAGCACTGTATAAACACATAGCAAGTTTAGGGTGTGCAGCATAATGATTTGATGTCATATGTGATTAAATGATTACCACAATAAGTTTAATTAATATCCATCATCTCATGTGCAGATACAAAAAAGAAAAAAGAAAGAAAAATATTTTTTTCTTCAATGAGAACTCTTAGGATTGACACTCTTACCATACTGCAGTGTTCACTATAGTCATCATGTTGTAAATTACATTTAAAAAAACAAATATATTTAGCCCTGGTTGGGTTGTTCAGTTGGTTGGAGCATGATCCCATGCATTAAAATGGTTGCGGGTTCAATTCCCGATCAGGGCACATGCCTGATCCCTGGTCGGGGCGAATATGGGTGGCAGCCGATCCATGTTTCTCTCTCACATTGATGTTTCTCTCTCTCTCTTTTTTTCTCAAATCAATGAACATATACTTGGGTGACGGTAAAAAAATACAAATATTTTTAAGGTGATAATATAAGCCAGAATTTTCCCCTGTTGCTCCCACATTCTACCTATTTCATGTCATAGTCCCTTTTCATTGTCCCAATATCTTGACGTCACACAGGAGTGGTTGGAAGGTGCGGGCTGACTGGGAAATCCCTGGGGTCCTTTGCATGGCTGAGGGCATAGGGTGAGGCTGACAACTGCAATGTGGGAGGAGACAGAAGACAGAAGACAGAAGCCCTCTGTATTCCTAATCCTGCCGAGTACCTAGAAAATAATGGGCACGGAGAAGAGAGAACCATGAAGTAAGGCTTGGTGACCTCTTGGAAAATCCGTATTTATTGTCCCACCCATGACTAACAGTTTTGAATATGGACATCAGCTCGGATAGGTTACGATGAGAAACTTGTTCTTTTTCTGCCCGCTGTTTTCTGGCCTTTTGAGTGAGGTAGGATTTGGCATGTGTATGATGATGTAGTATGTTACTCAGCCAGGCAAGTTGTCACAAGCTCAAAGGTTTGGTTTTGAAAAATGAAAAGCAGATATGCGAGAAGTTGGTCCGTGTGGGAATAGGAATTACAATAAAAGTGGAAAACATAACCCTGCACTGGTGCGTGTTTCTTTGAGTGCTGAAGTTCTCTGCCGCTGAGATTCATTGTCACTGAAGTGCCGGCCAGTACTGGGAGGGGAGGACCTCTCCCGGGAACCATCAGCTTATTCTTAAGCAGCTGAGCAGAGTCATGTGTGACGTGCTGGTGTTGTGGAGGTCGAGTCCTGCTCTAGATTTCCATGAAATGAGTGTGTGAAATCGATACCCAATTCAGTGTTTGTCATGAGAACACCCAGAGGCCCTGTGTAGCTGGTATTTCTCAGACTAATTCTCAGACAGGAAAACGTACAGCATGTCTATTTTCTGAAATAGTTTCAACATCTTTTATGTAATGCTGATGCATCTGGAAGTGAAAATGCTAAGAGTTTCATTTCACTAAAAATGGAAATATTTTTTTACTTTAACCTTTAACTTTAGTTCATAATTACTGGCATTTTCACCTTACTTTTAAGAGTGACATTTTCACCCTAGTTTTAAGAGCATCAGAGTGTGTGTACTCATTGACACATTGGAACAATATTTACTGAGAATATTTTATGTGCAAAGAACTGAGTAGGTTGTTGTGGAAAAGGCAGAGACCTGGTTAGTGACCTTAAGGTCTTTCACAGTCTGCAGAGGGAAACAGATCATTGCACAGCAGGACAAATAGAATGCATGTGGGAGAATGCCGCAGAGGAAATGGCAGCCGAGCTGAATCTTAAAGGAAGAGTAACATTTGAATGGGTAAGGAAGGACATCCCATATTCAGGGATCAGCACAAATAAAGAGGAATTTTGCCTTATATTTGTAAGACTTCACCAGATTTTATGACATAAACACAAATATCATGATAGTGAGATTGTTAGTGAATTCAGGTAAAATTATCTAAATAAATTAAGACTTTTTGGGACTAGATTTGTCCTACCCTTCCATCTTAATTATGTTGCAGAGAACACTATGTTTACAATAAGCTGGTTAATGTTGTGGCCAATGAATAGAATTATAATTCAGTTTAAAAGTAGTGAAATATTCTAGTGCTATAACAATTAAAAGTTAAGAATTTAGCATTTTTATAATATTTCCCCTCAATAACTCTAGTACTTCTCAAAACATGGTTAAGCTCCAGTTAGGAATCTAACTTGCTTTGGGTTTTATCACTTATCAGAGAGGTAAAGATGAATTGAAAATAGAAATGTCAAAATGCAGCGATGACAGTGCCTTATATTTCAGTAGCACGCAGTATATGAAATACTTTCATAGTCATTATTTAAATCCAGCCAATATGTAAAAAAGGGCAATATAGGACTGAATTATAAGTTTGCTTTGTAGAATAAATTTCTACCAGTCCATTCTGCTTATCTGTGCACTGGTAGCATTTGCAAACAATTAATTTTTATGTTGTTTTTTCCAAAAAAAATACTGTTGCACAACTGTCTTGCTCCTTTCTCCCTCTTTGCATAAGGCCATTTCAGTAAATTGCAACAAATCTAAATCAGAATAACATCTAATAAACTATGTGTGAAATGTGTTTGCTATTAATTCAAACACTTTATAGCATATTAATCAGACAAATACATATTATTTTTAACATTATGTTACTCTGTCCATTAATTAGAAGAAATGAATATGTATCTCTATCTTGGGCTTTTTGGGTTTTTTTTTTACAAAAGAAATAGTTTGTAGTAAGTAAATGTTTATGGTATTTGAATAATAATATTTGGTGTTCTATCAGTTAGATTTTATAATTTTTTAAACAGAAATACATTTTCTCTGTTAATGCTTTGTACCTCAACATATATATTGAAGATTACTGAAACAGTAGTTGCTCCTTCAGCTGCAGTGAGTAAGACTCGCCTTCATCCTTGGTTCGCCAAGTGCCTCTTTGTCCATTTTAAGGCTTTACAGAGATACTAATGCCAAGTAATATTTTAATAGGGAAAAGGTTGTCAAATAGAACTGTTAAATTTGAAGCATGAATTATAAATTCAACATGGTTGCTCTAACGTTGATGTTGACAATGACAATAATTATACAATTAATATCTGTAGGTGCTTCCAGTATGTTGGGCTCTGTGCAAACATTTTCATTATGTATTGCTTAATTTTCCCAACGACCCAGTGTCATCCCCATTTCACAGATGACTTTATAATGTTCTGCCTCATAACATTCAGTAATAATTAAAATGCACTGTATTTATAATATATTTTAAATAGTCAACTATGGAACTTTGCACATATGAAACATATATATATATTATATATAATATATGCATATATTCTTCGTTTGTTCATTCAACACACATTCATTGACTCTGTGTTTGAGGCTGCCCTAAATTCTGAGGGTAGTGTGATAAGGCAACACCCTTCCTTTGCCTTTCAGGGATGTACAGTGCATTGGGAGAGATGGACTTGCTTGAGATACAAGTACAAGGAAATATAAAAATTGCTTTTATAGGGATAAGTTCAGAGTGTTGTATATACATGGCAAAAGAGGACCTCTGCTTCCAAGAAGGTATTTGAGAGGTGTTTGCAGAAAAGCAGACCTCACTCCGAGTCTTGGAGCATGGGTTTGAGTTTGAAGAGATGACGTGCAGAGGGAACAGAACAGACCGGGGTGTGGAGGTGAGTGGGAGCCAGGCACAGTGGTCAGGGAGCTGCGGTGATTCAGAGGCACCGGGTGTCCAGTGCAGCTGGAGGTGTGACCTGGCCGGCTGGGGTCAGGTCACAAGGAGCCTCGCATGCTGTTCAAAGGAATGCAGACCATATACTCTGTTAAAAAGCCATGAGCAGATTAATTCAACAAACACTAATTAAATTATGATGAGGATTGTTCTTCCCTCCCTTCCTTCCTCCCTGTCTTCCTACCACCCTTCCTTTCCCATTTATTTACTTAGAAGATTTTTTATTGAGTGCCTATAATGTGCCAAGCATTGTGTTGAATATTGAGGATTAAAGGGCGAATAAGAGCACACACATCCTGCTTTATAAGAGCTTAGTTAGTAGTGGGGAAATGTGCATTAATCAGTGAATCTAACAAAAATGTAAAATCACAAAGGTGACCAGTATAACACAGAACATGATTCTAGAAAAGCACGTGGTAAGAGGTAGTAGGAGGTACAGTGACCTGGCCAGAGAGGTCAGGGAGGGCTCCGCGGAGGGGAACAGGACTGAGCTGAGAGCTGAAGGGGAAAATGATCCACAGTCATTTGGTGAGGAAGGCGGGTGATCTGGGGAGAAGTCTTAGCAGTGAGGCCTAGGCGAACAAGGCGCACTGAAGGACTTCAAACGACGGCAGAAAAGTTGGAGTGCAGCCTGAGAAAGAATGTGAGGGCTGGGCTCCCGGGGCCTGGGGGGCGTGCCATGTGGAGAACCTGCACCCAGTGGAGAGCTGTGCTAGTCAAAGGGCATGGCATGCACAGAGGCACACTCAGAGTAGTGCACATAAATACCTACGTGCATACGGGTGTCCAGAAGGGGATCAATATATGCCCCATAAGTAACTGTTGGTTTCTTGATGTGCTCTTACCTATTTTCTGCTGCAGTGATTCTAAGACCTATGTGTGTAGACTTTGTAAATAGGTAAACAAGTATTTTTTACACTGGATATATAATAATGTAATGGAATTTCTCTTTATTTTTGTATCTTAAATTAAGGATGCACATACAGCTCTTGATTTTATTATCAGCCTTCTTCCTAATAAAATTTAGCCATTTAGGTAAGACCTGGATTTTAGGTTATTCCTTAGTGTGTTGGCACCCAGATTTGGGATTAGTCAACATTTTTAATTCACTAAAATGACTGTAAATTTACTCTTAATTGTAATACGAACACATCGATTTCAGTTTGGCTTGGGAATTAAAATTAAAGGACAATCAAATCCAAAAAGAACAATGCTAAGACTTAGGTGATGTCTCAGCTCTGGGGGAAAATAAGATGATATTGATTTGATGTTTAACATTTTTGTGATAAGTACAGAAGTGTTGATAACAAGGTCAGTTTTGGAGAGATGGTACAGTACTGGGTTTATGAGCATGGTCTCTGTGAACAATACAGTATTGGCTCAAATACTGGCTTCAATTTTACTAGCTCTCCTACTCTTTTTGTTGTTGTTAATAATAGTGTGATGGAACAGGGTAATATGTATAAAGTATTAGCACAGTGCCAGGAACTAAATAAGTGTCCACTAAATGTTAGTGATGATCTTGAATATCAGTCATGTGCTCTGTCTACCTAGGTCGTCAACAGAGAGGCATGCACCATTTTGAAAGTGAAAGTCAGGCTGTTACGATGAATACATGTACTGAATTGGCTTAACTTTGCGGCTAGAAGGAATCTTAGCATTAAATTCAGTAATGTTCCTGAAGTTTTCTAGAGAAGAACTATTTTTTATTTCTCTGAAATTTTGTGATTGTCAGGGCGGAAGGAAGGGAAGGAATGGGCTCATTTCGATGGTGACGTCTCTAAGGTCAGAAACCCTCTTACTCTTGGAGGGGTGTGTGTGTGTGAGTGTGTGTGTGTGTGTGTGTGTGTGTGTATGTGAGAGGGGGGGAGAGAGAGAGAGACAGAGAGAGAGAGAGGTATTATGGCAATGTGCTTTTTTTCTCTGACTTCAGTTAATGTTGATGGAGGCCACAGCAAGCTGCCTCACTCAGTGGGAATATTGTTTTTATACTTACAGGTCTAGGCATTTTACATTGAGTTTTCTACCACCACCCTTTCTGCTCAAGCAAAATCCGCGTGAAAAGATCTGCTGGGAAGGAGCTGACTGCTTCTGTTTCTGCATTGTGATGAAGGCACATGGTACAGGTAAATATCTCCACATCTTTAACCCAAAATAACTATCCTTTAATTGTAAAGTCCCAAAGACAGTGGTGGGGGTGTATACATATTTATTCTCCTACACACACACGCACACGCACACACACACACACCAACACACAACATAAACATGTATTTGTAGATTCACTTATTTTCTCTATCTACTTATTCTTTCTGTGCCTTTCATAAAAAATGGAACACCTTATTTATGGGAATAACTTCTGTTTATGTTGAGATCACTGATTGAGGTGGATGACAAGCCCTTGCTTGATAAGAAAGGGATGATTCTGATGATGGTGTTTCTAAATTCAGCTAGAAAGACTACCATCAGGTTGTAGTAAGGAACAATATGACATATTCTGTTACCTTTCATCTAAAATTTTTGTTCTGCTTAATATAATAATGAACATCTTTTCATAGTGACATATTTATCTGCAACATTATTTTTAATGATTACATAGTATACTGTTAATGCATATCCTGAAATACATTTAATTGATCCCCTCTAGTTGGATATTTAATTTGATTCTGGGTTTTTTTTTTTTTTTGCTTTTATGCTACCAAGAGTGGTCCTATAGTTTTATATTAGTTGCCATTATTCATGGCTTCCTTAAAGTACTTCCTTAGCAGTAAATTACTGAGTTGAAGAGTTTTCAAGTTTTAAAACTTTTTCTACTTGTTGCCAATTTACTTTCTAATAAAGTCATACCAGTTTATATTCCAGAGGCAGTGTATGAGAGTACCTACTTCATACAGTTTTTCAGTGCAGAGAATTTTGAAACAACAATGTCTTTGTCAACTGATTCTGTGAGATGACATCTCCATGTTTAATTTTTTTTTTTTTTGCAGGGGAGAGGGAGGGCATTTATTTTTATATGATACTGTTTTTAAGAACCTTCCTGCTGTAGATAGTAGCATGCATGAAACTTACCAGTTTTTGACATTTGGCATATAATACTCAATCAAGAAGGCATGAAAGGGTTCTAGGAAATTTTAAGATTTTCCCCTTTTATGGCCAAATATTTTAGATAACCATGAGACCACTGGATAGTAATACTTTTTTCACTGGAAAACATAGTTTTTCTTTCTTTAATAAGAATAAAAAGGTATCTAATAAATAGCCCTATATTTAATTAAACATGGCTCTGAAGTTGTACTGCTTGTTAGTTAAAACATATGGGTATGGATATGTATATACATGCATATACACACATATGTGTGTGTATACACACATACATATATATATACACATACGCACAACGTTGGGAGCATGATTAGACATAACTGTGGTGGCACCATATTAACCAGAGGCTGTAGATCACATTAGTAAGATGGTAGGGCTCCTGACTGCCTGGCTTCAAATTCCAGCTCTGCTATTTTGTTGAGGTGTGATGTCAGGCAAGTTAACTTTCCCTCTTGATGTCTGTTTATATAATTTATATAATAATAGTACCAATTTCATAGAAAATCATTATAAATCCTATTTTGAAAGACTGCCTAATGATCAGAGAAGATGGTCTTAATAGAAGCAAAAAAAAAAAAAAGACAGCGAAGTATGATTCTTGCTATAGTATAATCCTGATTACATTTTCCCCCTTCTTCTTCCTTGTTTTCATCCTCCTGTTATCCAAGAAAGTTTAATATGTATCTGAATTCCTTTAATTTGGATTAATGGTGAAATTCTAATCCTGGAAAAACTGCCTGCCTGAAGTCTGCACATCAGAGACCCATTTATCACAGTTGTCATCTGGCTGCTGGGACCCTCGGAGCAGCCGCCCTGCCCTGTAAGAGCAGAGCCTGATCACAATCCCTCTGCCTTGCTCCTGAGGTCCAGCTGGTACCCGGTGTCCAGCAAGCTTTCTGGCCTCTTTAGCTGCATGTGGAGAGTCTAACTGTCTCACTCCCTATGTGAGCTGCCCTACTAGCCTCATCTCCTTCCCCATTACTAAAGGAACTTCCTTTCACTAAATGAGTGAAAGAGAAAATAGAATGAGAGACCCCAGTCTCTTTAGAAGCATATGCTTTATCCTACATAAACACAAAGGGGAAAATAATGGTGGGGTTTTAAGTCCCTTCACCAAGAGCTGCATCACAAGGTCAAAAAGTAGAAGGAAAAAGGGCCACGGAATGTATTGGCATTAACAGGATAAACACAAGATGACTTGTCTGGCTTCAGCTAATGCTCTTCACTGGACACTCCACAACTCTTGTGTATGTAGATGCTGCATTCATTTTCAGTTTAATTTGAACAGCTCCGTATTTTTCAAAACAGGAGGAACATCTGAATTCCTTATTAACACAGTTGAGCTTAAGAATTCCTCTTTAATGGGTCATAAATATTCTCTAAATGATTATGAGGATGAATAAGAGAATAAACTTGTATTTACCCACATACATATGTTATTTGAACAAAAGTAATAATTTCATAACAGGAGACATGACAACAAATGTGTCAGCAAATATAGGTCAGGAAAGGAGTTCATAATGTTCTGCCAAACTCCAGCGAGGCAACTCCTGAGTGTAGGTAGAAAGGCCAAACGTCATGATAGTGAGAATGCTAATAACACTACCATATGGAACATTTGGTATTTGGAAAGCACTTAGATTCCTCCTCAACTACAGAATCAATAGGGACTCAAGCAGAGAGAGAGGAAGAAACGGTTCTCTCACTGCGAATCACTGGCTAGTGTGCAGAAATGCAGACATGTTGATCAGCAAAGGCTTACCAGAATGAATTTCCCTGGGGAGGCTGGCGAGTGGGGATAGTTCAGTGTATTTCACTGTGTTGTGGCATAGGACCTGTGGTTCAGCAGATTTTGGTGGTCTCCATAACCAAACCATTTTTTTTGCAATTGTGTAGGAAACCTCTCTGCAAGCTCAGGCCGAATCAGTGTTGCAGACTTAATTCATTGAGTCCCATGGGGCCTAAGGACTTTGCCAGTACAGTGTGAAAGCAGAGCTTCACAGAGCTTCTGAATTGTAAGAAACTAAGATATCTTTAAATTCTGATCTCATTCAGTCGCTCACCACTCATTTATTTATTTAGCAAATACTTCTGTTGGGGACTACTATGTGCTGGAACAGTTCTAAGCATTGGAGACATGCAATGCAACAAGGCAGACATGAGTCCTGTCCTGATGGAGCTTGCATTAAGGGAGGTATAGTCGGCAGCATCATAACGTGGTTGGGGTGAACAGGAGAGCTGAATGGGACCATTCTGAAAGGAAGCAAGACCGTTGAGAACATAATTTTAGGTGTATACCTTAGACAGACTTAACCTATGTGCAGAAGGAGATAGGCAGAAGCCTGTTCACTGCAGATTTTTTGAAAGAATAAAATTTGATCTCTAAATATTCATCAGTAGAATGAATAAATAAATCATGGATATGTTATTATGCAATGTTAAATCAACTAGATGACATGTCCAGTTGCAAAAAGAAAGTTTTAGAAACACTTGTCCAGATGATGCCATCTATGTAGATAAACACATAATATTTAAAAAAAAAATTTCTATTGTTATTCTGTTTCAGTTCTCCCAGTTGTCCCCCCATTGCCCAGTGGTCAGTGCCCATGTTGTCCTGTCAATTATTTTAAATACAACCCTTTGTACAGTGTACCTTTGTCTAACGTTATACCAAGATAATATTCTATCAGGTTTGTTCACATAGGCCTGTTTCTCCATATTTGACAATACTACATTCTTTTGAAAAAAATTTATTGCTTAATGCACTATTTTTATGAATTGAATGTGCCACCCTAAAGCTCATGTTGAAATTCTAGCCCTCGATGTGCTGGTGTGAGGAGATAGGGTTTGGGAAAGAGACCTCAGGTTGCTGCTCCCCTTGCTCTCTGCCCTGCGCAAACGTGAGAAAACAGCCATCTGAATCGGAAAGTGAGACCTCACCAGACGCTGTATCTGCAGGTGTCTTGATCTTGGATTTTCCAGCTTTTAGAATTGTGAGAAATAAATGTTTGTCGTTCACGTCACCTAGTTTATGGTAGTTTTGTTATAGCAATTTGAATGGACTAAAACACACACACATGTACATGTGCATGTATATCAATATGTATGGATATATGTATTTAAAGAATAATAATGTTGCCCTGGCTGGCGTAGCTCAGTGGATTGAGCGTGGGCTGCGAACCAAGGCATCGCAGGTTCGATTCCCAGTCAGAGCACATGCCTGGGTTGCAGGCCATGGCCCCCAGCAACCGCACATTGATATTTCTCTCTCTCTCTTTCTCCCTCCCTTCCCTCTCCAAAAATAAATAAATAAATAAATCTTTAAAAAAAAAGAATAATAATGTCATGATACCACTTACCACCAAGGTTAAAAGAAAGAAAAAAAATAAAAGTAAGCAAGAGTGCATCTGAAATGAGAAACTGGAGAAGCCAGTGGAGAAAGACCTATTGGTCTGGAAGGCACCAGGCAGAGAAAGCCAGAGGATGGCCAGGGCCAGGCAGTGAGGTTGGGACGATTGACACTGGGACCACATAGGGGAATAAAGATGGTGAGGAGAGAAGACAGCTATAAAACTTCGCTTGAACGTACAGTTGTCAAGGCCATTAAAAATCTTGCAGCTGTTGGTCTTTCAGTTTAGGCGATCTAAATTATGAATGCTGTTGACAATCTATATTTTAAGAAATTGTGGCAGGAGTTTGTTTTACTCTGCGACAGTGAAGGTATGTTAGACAGAAGAGTGGATGGCTCCTGACGTGCTGCCGCTTTCCTTTGCAGCCCCCACCGAAGGGGGAGTGGGCGGGGGGCTCCAGCAGAGCACGGGTCTTACTGCAGCTGTGACACTGCAGCTCTGGCACGCCGTATCCGTATCCCGCTCCGTATCGTCACGCTGGACGGGGAGGTTAGTTCTGTAGTTAATTCTGACTTTTGTGGACAAGCCTAAGGAACACTATTTAGTTACCTTAAAACAGATTGAAATTCCAGATCAAAGTGGTCTGTCTAGTTGTCACATCGTGGCCTCTTTAGTATTTGGTGTCCTTTCACTCAGCTTGTTTGTGGGATTGTGGTTCGTTTTACCTTCCTCCGTCCATTCTTGGGTGCCTTTAGTGGTCTCTTGAATAACAAAACCCCACTCAGCGGTTTCTTTTATGTCCTTTGGTCTTCAACACAGGTTTGGTAAAGGCTACGTTTTTTGGTTTTGGATTTACTGTCATATGCTTTTCCTCTATTTTGTCCCTCCCTACTCAACTGCTTTCTTCTGAGGCTCCACCCTC
Organism: Tonatia bakeri; assembly: GCA_004024845.1. Lineage (NCBI taxonomy): Eukaryota > Metazoa > Chordata > Mammalia > Chiroptera > Phyllostomidae > Tonatia > Tonatia bakeri. The sequence goes on from PVIA01001416.1 coordinate 158,322, forward strand.
TAGTCTGTGCTTTACATAATGCTTTTCGTTTCTTTGATAAGTCCGGCTTAGTCGTCCCTCCCACTCCCAAACCCAGCCCACCCAGACACAAACACACTCTGTGTGCTGGGGTCTGCAGTGCGCATTTCCGTGGTGAAGAAAACCCGGCTGATACTCCTTAAGTATTCAAAATAGAGATCTCCTCAGATACCATCTTTCAACACAAATATGTTCTTCCCTTTTCCACTCCAGTACCTTCAGTCTGAAAGTAACCTCTGTAATTCCATTTGTAGCCAGTTTGGGGGAGGGTATTATTTTGAGACACGCAAAATGAAAAAGGCAGAGGCAAAGACTCACGAATACATAGAGTTTTAAACGTAGGCATAGCTTTTCAAGTCTGTTTTGGTGTATATTTGTTTCTAAAGTAATTTACCAGACTTCTGTATAAAGCATTTTACTCTTTGAAAGTCTGGTAAATAATATGATTTACTGTGTCAGTGTGCAAACATTCACATACTTATTTTCTTTTTCCTGAAGTAAGGTAGAATATTTTGTCATCTGAACAAGTCAAACAGTAGACAATGGTTGGCACCAGAGCCTGCCATTTTGTCTTCTGGTGCTGGGACCCCGCAGCGGAGATCCCCCCCTCACAACGCAGCATTCTGCTCCCTCCAGTGTTGGCAGGCTGCTATTCAGAGTGCGAGCAGTCAGTAGAAGTGGAAATAGCAAAGTGTCAGTATTCTGCAGCACATTTCGAATTACTGCCTTCTTTTCCTCTTAGAGTATATCAAATGAGATGGAGCATTTAAATATGTTTTCTAAATTTTAGAATGTTACATATTATAGCTTTTGATATTACCCTATTTAGAGGTGGAAGGCCCCCTCTCAGTATCACTAGTGCCTTTCATTTCACTGGTGTTCAAACAGGGAGTCATTTGTTGTTCATTCGTTACTGAAAGAACCATTATTATTATTAGATCTAGAAATAATATACAGAACTTCTGGGGAGTAATGTACTTTTCTATTTGACTTAGCAAGAAACAAGAGATTCATGCGCCTATGTGCCAAAAAGGAGTATCTTTTCAGATGAAATGAGAAATTTATCAGATATTTAAGTTTTCATTGAATGTTTTAGTAAAATTTTGGAAGTGAATTTCTATGAGTTGGCAGTTATATTGTGTCCCTTCTGTTTTCTCTTCAGAAATATTCTTTCTTCTCTATATTCAATAAGCATTTGCTGCCACTACATCTCTATTTTTTTTTCTTGAGTATCTGAAACAAAATATTATAATGAAATAAAACAAGAAACTTAGTGTCAATATTGTATGCTTTAGAAGCTCGGCTGTGTTTGGTCTCATTGGCAGAGATGTGGTCCTCTGAGTGGCGTGTGGCCTAACCCAAGTTCAAGTGGAACTCCTTTGGTCTGGGGATTATGAGGCCTTTGAACAAGGTACTCACTTAACCTGTGCCTCCCAGTTTTGTGTCTATAACATGAGTGGGTTACTCTCAGGGGCTTCTTTTACTTCTAAAAACGATCATCATTTTAGATCCTTGGTGTTTTAAGCCTTTGAAATCCCTGTAGAGAGGAACCTGTGAAAGTCCCAGTCACTGTTTATATTCTCTCCGTGCTTTTGAGTGTATGCATAGAATGTTTTAGGTTTGTTTCCTCTCTCGTGCTCAGGTGGACCTGCTCCTCTGGAGGTGATGATAAAACAAAGTAAAAGTCTCCTTTTTCCGCACAAAGGCAACCCCATTCCAGATGCTTAACCCCTGGAGCCTGGTGTTCAGATGAGGCAGAGGGAGCATCGCTTCCCTCGCCGCTGAAATACTGCTGTCTCTGGAGTGAAGCTTGGCAGCTGTGTGATAGCCAAGCTGCAGTACTTACATGACAGTTTGGGGAAGGGAGTAGGACAGAAATAGCAGATTCCAAAATAATCTAATTAGAACAGCAGGGAAAGTGGGATCGAGCAACAAGAAGGGAGGATGGGGTACCCCAAAGTCTGATTATCTCTACCGTTTAGACCGGGTAGACTTCAGCTCTAAAAGCTCTGTGGTGACCATGGGTGGCACTTTCTACATAGACCCTGGAGGGGTGGGGGGCTTGTCTGATATCCCACTGAAGTGTAATTTTTGTGATTTCTCTCTCTCTGTCTTTTTCCAGTGGTCTAATTATTGGGCTCTGTTGGCACTGAAATAGATCTTTCTTTTTAGAGCCACCTCCTCCTTTTGCCCCCTACATGGGATAATATCATGGTTCAGTGTTTATGGCATCAGAATGGCTATGCTGAGAAATTATGTTAAGGCACCATTTTAATGGCTCGGAAAAGGTGAGCTAGCAGACAACTGTGGTAAAGCTGGATCTTGGTAAAGAAAAGTGACCAGGAAGGAGGACTTAAGAAATGTACCTAGTAAACAAATGCAGTTGAAGAAAAATGAGTAATTCTTTAGATTTTTCTGGAGTGAGAGTAACCATTATGATATTAGAGTAAGAACACAGGGTTGTAGTGGATAAAATTAAAAAATACTGAGCAATATGTACAAAAATTTTAAAAAAAGGAAAGATTTGCTAACACAGAAATAACCACATCATCAGCTAGTAAGACATCATATCTGTCAAAGGGGAGATTCCAGACAGTAAAGGAAGCAGATGCGGAAGAAGCCGGTCGTTCTGCTAATGGATACTAACGTGGCGCGAACGCAAGCATCTGTGTGTGCATTCACGCCTGACTACGTAGCACTCGTGCCCATATCCACAGACACAGAACGGATGTGCGACTGTTGTATACACCCGAACATGGAAGAGACACATTGATGTTAATTAGAAAGGGTGATATGAAACAGTTAAAATAAAATTCCAGTAAAATTCCTTTCGGCAGCATTTACTAATGTAATTAAGATGCATGATGTAATCTCGTGTGTGCAGGAGAGAGTTTGCTTATTCATCATTTAGAACAATAGTAGGAGTTAAATATTAAGAGGTTTAAGTGTCAATACTTGTCTGAAAGTACAAATTCTCTATTGTCAGCAGTTCTTGCAACACAGAAGTGTAGTTTAGATGTGTCTCTGCTTGCTTGGAATTCAGAATGCTTTGGGTGAAGAATGTTGCAGAGAGTAATTTGTGCCATACAATGTGCCCCAATTGTTTGTTTGCTATTCCTAAGGACATTGCCGTCTGCACTTTCACTTGGAGAAAAGAACAGCTTCGTTTGGCACATACAGTAGGGGTGGTACTAGAAACCTGAATTCAGTAAAGAAACTTAGGGAGTCTGTCTTTGACTGATGATGCTTCTGATTTGCCCTTCATTATTCCCTGTGAAAGAATAAAAACTGTGAAACTGGATGTGGAAACTGGACTAAGACAAGTGGCTTCTTAGATTTTTTTACCTAAGCTGTTTCCAGTCTTCCTAGTAAAGCACATAGTCACTATACAGGGTGGGACAAAAGTAGTTTTACAGTTGCTCATATGGAAAATAGTACAGTAATTAATAAATAATAATATAAGAATAAACTGTTTCATGTACTCACAACTGGAAACCTACTTCTGTCCCACCCTGTATAAAGAGTCTGTATTTACTACATTAACTCTTTCTAAAAAGTATGCTCTTGAGATTTGACTTCAGGAATTAGTTTAGAAGATGCAGATGCAGGTTGTACTTGCTAATGGTATGATAGTATCTGTCTCCAGATATTTTTTATTCCTACTTATTTTTATAGAGTGAACAGTGGAGTAAAGTGGGTGCAGAATACTGCTTTCCTTACCCTCCTTTACCCCCAGAATACTGCCTGTCACCTTACCCCCCTTTTCTCTAGGTAGAGTTTACTATATTCACATTTAAGCCATCACTGTACTCTCCAGATGCTTTTATCAGGAACTTGTAGGGGAACATGAGTCTCTGTTAACTAGACTGTAAACCATTTGAAAAAAAGGAATTTTTAATTCACTAAATGTTTTAGTAACAATATTTAGTAAAAATGTCATAACTGTAGGACCCGAGACAATGCATAAACATAATTTGTTGAATGAGTGAATGCATCAACCAATCAGATACTTACTGTGTGCCAGTCATGGTCTTAGGCACAAGAGATAATGTTTAAGAAGTTTAAGACGTAGTCATATTTGCTCTGAAGTGATGCACAGTCTAGCTAAGGGATAGAACCACTTGAGTAATGAAATAAATATTGGATTATAACACAAATAATAAAATAAATATATATGAGTCCACAGTATATAAATAAATAACTGAATAAATAAACAAATGGGGCAAAAGAGACAGCTTCCTTACAGTGGAATTCCAGTTAATTAATAAATAAACCTGGGAGAAGCAGGGAAATGTCATAGCACCCATGATGATAATCACCATAAGAAAATTACACCAATAGAAGTTAGAATTAGTGGGCAAAAGTTTAAGCAGGAACAGGATGCTTGCAGAGTTTCAAAGTATCTCCCTCCAAGACATTTTGTAATTATAAGGAGAAAAATATGACTACCTGGAGAATGCTGGCAGGCACCACCTTAACTAAGTGACAAGGTTAGCATCACCAATAATACATACTGACACGTGCAACTCTGGGCTGAGTGGGCATTGAGGGGACTGAGAGACAGGTAGTGATTGGGGTGTTCAGGAAAAGTTTCATAGGAGGACAGCCTGACAAGATAGTGAGAGGAGGTAGAGAGATGATGGGTGGGGCGAGCTGACGGGTTGTTCTAGGTACAGGGACAGCAGGGACAAAGGTATGAGGAAGGGATGCAGATGGCCCATGTTAGAGAGGCTGGCTGAGTGATGTGTGCGTTTTTGCTGGAGATCAGTGTGAAAGAAAGTTGGAGAGCTGTGGGGAGGACAGAGGGTAGAGGATCGTTAAGACCAGGCAGAGGAGTTTGAAGGTAACGCGATGAGTGATACAGAGTTGCAAGTTTTGGTTCATGGAAGTAACTCAGTGACGTGGTATATCTGTGAAATTGGTGACAGGGCTCCAGGGTGGCTGGAATTGGGAGAGGTGGCAGTAGGTGAGTTAGGAATTAGAAATAGGCAATGAGAGCCTATTTATTTGGGTCCTGTGTTGGGAGGGGTGGAGAGTCAGAAAAAGAAAAAGAGGCAACACACCCAAGAGCGTTTGAAGAGGTGGAATCATAGACCTTGGTGATTGATGGATGTGGGGCAGGAAGAGGGAGGAGTCGAGGATGAGTCCTGGGCCAAGTTTATAGGCACGGTGATGTTGTGTTCATGATTGAAACAATTCATTCAGTAGATATGAGCACTACATTGAAGAATTATGTTTTCTAGGTAAAGAAGGAGAATTAAAAAGGGAATATAAACACAATGTCTGTACAATGAAGTGTGGAGAAGGAAAGCCCATGGCTTGAGCTGGACTGAATGAATTTATAGATGATCAGGTCAGACCCACCTAAGAGGTTTCTGTCCTTCAAATGAAAAGAAGGGAGGGGCTTTCTGTATTCCTAGTAGCAGCCACGAACAATGTTAGAGTATTTTTCAAGTTGGCATTGTCTCTGCTTGATAAAGATTTCACGCCTACTGTTTGGACTCTACTAAACAAATATACAAACAAACAAACAAACAAACAAAACCTCTCTATTATATCACCATTCTACTTAGGAGAAGCCCACACACACTCCTTTAACCCTGAAGCTAGAGATCTTTGGGTCCCAAAGGTCTCAAACACAAAAATTCAAATACCATAAAAGCACAATGAACTACATAGAAAGTAAAATTGAAAAATAAGTATGCATGTTTAAATTTCAAGTTCCTAATCTTCAGGTTCTTTTTGACTTGTTTTGGATAATGTTACCCATTGAGCAGACAGACCCTTAATTAATGCTCTTCTGCACAGGCTTGGCTATGTTATTCTGTGATCTTGGGCTTGTCCTTCATCCTGTGTTATTTAGGAAAGAGCTTGTATAGCCCTTTTGTCAAGTATTTCACAGATTTCCATGTGTAGGTCAAAGGTGAAATTTTGTCTCTGCGAGAGGCTGGTAGCTCCTCATCAGCAATTGTGACCACAGAGTTGGAGTTCCTCTTGGGACTTGAGTAGCACTGGGATAGGGGAAAAAGAGCTGGTGTATTCACCTTGTGATCACGTGGATGTACACATTTGATTATTGCTGGCAGTAATAGGATTTACATATCAAAGGTCTTTGAAGTTCTCCACTTCATTCTCTGAAGTTCTCTGTCATCATTTTAAATTATATTTCTTAACAATTGTGTCCTTACTCCTTCTTTTCTTATTCTAATTTTTAAAAGAGAGTTTATTTATTTATTTTTAGAGAGAAGGGAAGGGAGTGAGAAAGAGAGGGAGTGAAATATCAGTCAGTGGCCTCTTGAACGCGCCCTGACTGGGGACTAAACCCACAACCCAGGTTTGTTCCTTCACTGGGAATTGAACAGGCAACCTTTCCCTTTGCAAATGGCACTCAACCAGCTGAGCCACAGTGGTCAGGGCCCCTTCATTTCTTTTTAAGTGAGGTAAAATTGGTGCCTACCATATCAGTTTCAGGTATATAACATTGTAATTGGGCACCTGTACATACTACAGAGTGATCACCTCCAAAAGTGTAGGCACCATCCTTCACCATACAGTTGACCCCTTGACCAATTTTGCAACCCCAAGTTCTTTTCCCTTTGGTAACTACCAGTCTGTTCTCTGCATCTGTGGGTTTGTTTTTTGTTTTACTCTTTTTGTGTGTTTTGTTTTGTTTTTAAATTTTATACATGATTGAAATCATATGGTATTTATCTTTCTCCATCTGACTTATTTCACTTAGCATAGTACCTTCAAGGTCCATCCATGTTGTCTCAAATTGCAAGATTTCATTCTTTTTTATGGCTAAGTAGTATTCCATTGTGTAGATGTACCATGTCTTTTTTATCCATTCGTCCGTAAATGGACAACTATGTTGTTTGCATATCTCGGCAATTATACATAATGCTGCAGTGAACATAGGGACACATATATCTTTTCAAATTACTCTTTTCATATTCTTCAGATAAATTCCTAGAACTGCAATAGCTGGATTGTATGGTCCTTCCTAATTTTTTGAGAAATCTTCATAGTGCTTGTACCAATATACATTCCCACCGACAGCATATGAGGGTTCCCTTTTCTCCACATCCTCTCTAACACTCATTTCTTGTCTTCTTGATCATAGCCAGTCCGACAGGTGTGAGGTGATATCTCATGGTGGTTTTTATTTGCATTTCCCTCATAAATAATGGTTAACATTTTTTCATGTGCCTGTTGGCCATCTGTATGTCTCCTTTGGAAAAATGACTATTCAGTCCCTCTGTTCATTTTTAAATTGGGTTGTTTGTTTTGTTTGTTTTTGATCTCACCCCTTCTTTGATATCAGCCAATGATTAGGCTAAATAAATATTTGTTGACAATAGGCAACTGAAGAGAAAGTTAACTCATTTTATGGTTATGTGTACGTGGAAGCTGCATGATATTCTTAAAAACGTGAAATTATAGTGGATCTGATTCTAGTCCAGATTTGAGCATTGAATATAGCTTTTGCAGCATGTAGATTTAATATTCTTTTTAATGATGAGAACTCTCCATGATATTTGAATTTCCTATGGTATATTTAAAATGTGGTTTAAATGGCGCATGTTTCATAATATGAATAGGTGTTTTGTGCAGAATGTAAAAAGAAATTACATCTTTTGGAAGGTGGTCAATGGCAGTGGACCATAGAGTATTCCTAGAGAATACTCTATGCAGTGGCCCTTGGGCCTCCTTTAAGGGCCTGCTAGGGAAGTGCATGTGTTCAAACTGGCAGGATAAAGAATCCTTTTATGTCCTTTATAACTACTGTATTGACTTAAGTGTTTTTTCATAGGGAACATATTTCAAAATTGTAATTATAGTCAACAGTTCATTCCATACAAAAATATTCACTTTGTCCAGTGGTTCTTCCCACAGCCCCACATGTGCCGCTCAGTTTTTATCCCTTTGCTCAAAGTGCCCAATGCTTTTGAGTATAATGCATGTACTGGAGTGGGGGCCTTGTTTTCTTGTGGTGGCGTAAGTGGAAATCACATGCTGAACTGAGGGAAGCATTTGAACTTATTCTCAAAAACATTGCGAGGTGAAGGCAGGCAGAGTCCCCACTCTGTGATCCTCAGCAGAGCTTCATAAGGATTGGGAGGGAAGCCTGCAAGGCCATGATTTGCCAAAGAGATGCCACACCTTTCTCCAACAGGTGAATTCTTTCATTTCCAATGATGTCATGTAGGAAGTGCACGATCATTTAACCCAGTGGACCTTTCAGAGATGCAACAAAGAGATGAGGGTGGAATGGCCAGAAAATTGCTGTGGAAGGAAGAAGGATAGAAAGCCAAGTATTAGGATTAGAGTAGACAAAAATTTGTTTAAAGTTACGTGTTAATGCATAGAGTTTCTACTGTGTGCTGCAACAGCTCAGTGATGAAATAAGGGAGATGTTTATAGAGCAGGAGGTGAGGAGTGGTTACAGATTCCCTTCTTCACTCTCATCTTTCCTCATTTAGTTTCTCTTTGCCCCTTTCCCATGAAAAGTGAATTGAATGAATAAGAGAATAAAGTGAGCAAATTTCTTTTAACAAAATTCAAGTGATGTCACTTTGTTGATTTTGTCGTAACAATATGATCCTAGTTTTCTTGTCCAGAACACATATTCCTGCAACCTGAACCTACTTAAAGGAAATCTGGAAATAATAGGAAAAAGCCTTCTCAGGAAGGAGAAAATAAGTGAGCAAAGGTCTTGCACTTGACCTGAAGATGCTGTTCCGAGACCCAGAATTCATTGGCGTAGAATGACACTCAAAGCAAGGTTAATGATTTCACAAGTTTATTTATCCAATTCCCCAAGTACATTAACATGAATGAGAGGACCTTTTAGTGTTAAATACACTGACCACAGTGAAGAAGGGGAAAAAAAAAACTGGAAAAACTAGAGCACTATAAAATCTCAGTGGTATGGGCCATTTGGTTTGAAGTAAAACCAAGCTTGTAGATTAATCAGAGTAGGTGAACATATAAGATCTTTCCGTGAAATACAACAAAGAGGTAATGGTGCAGAGGGCAAGAATGGCATAGTATGAAGCAACCCCAGCCGTCAATGGTGGGATGCAATAGTTTCTTTTTCAGTCATGTTACAATTAACTTTGGGTGTTCCGTGGTGCGGGCGGAGGCATCCACATGATTGTGATTCCCAGACTGCGAGTCTGTTTCTGGGCTCAGCCCTTCTCTAGGGTCACTGGGGGACCTTAAAGGTCTTCTGCAGCAACTTGGCCAGCAGTTGGGGGAAGAAAGAGACCAAATTATCTCAGGGGAGGTTTGTTAATGGAAGCGGCACACATCACCCTCTTTCATGTTCCCTGTGCCTGAATTTAGTCACATGGACATACCCCATGCAGGTAAAGCTGGGAAGTGTCAACCTGTTTGTCAGACAGGACAGGGAAGCTGGTTTGTTGAACACTCACCTGCCTCTGCCACAACTGGATCCCCTCACGAGCCTGATGTCATCCTTTACCTTCGTCCCAGTTGAAACCTGGCTGCACACCTGGGTGGGGACCAAGTTATTTGCAAGATACCACACCTCTGTCCTAGACAAATCAGGGTCCCACTGAGTCAGTATATCAGGACTCTTCATCCTTAACCATCACAGCGTGAACTTAGTTCCCTGATGTTACATTTAGTGGGAAGAAGAGCCAGCAGTCATGTGTGGTTCCACATGGAAAGTGACGCCCCTTCTAAATATTGACCCTAGAGATGGCACCTTCCCCCATCCCGGGCTTCAGATGTGCCAATGGGTCAGGAACCTGCTTCTACTTCAGTTCTTCCAACTGTACTTCCTAGGAGCTGGGTCTTATTGCTGTACAATTACTCAATGCCAAAGGAATTCCTGAAATTGTCCCATTCTTTCCAGATGTCTCATCACCTGTGTTCTATACTCAGAACTTGGTTGTATCCCTACACCACTCTCCCAAGATTATATCTTCCCTGCAACAAGAGTTTACTAAATGAGCTATGTATTATCCTTTGATTGTCAGATGAGTGGGCACAAGGAGAGGACATTGAAGCTGGCAAGAGAGGTTGAGTGTTAACTATATACAGTGTTGGTGCTCTGTTGCATGTGCTGGGATGAAGCCCTTAGACAGGTAAAGTTGGGGGAGAGCATAAAGAGAGGCAGGCAGACACCAGAAAAAAACTTTAAGACAAAGTAGAAACTTTCTTCTTCTGCCTTCTGATTTCTGCATCTATTGTTCCCTGCTCAACAAAGACATAAATTACTTAAGAGCTGCCAGTACTAGAATTTGTCTACATTACGTCTACTATTAGCTCTCATTCTGGATTGCTACAAAACCAAGCATTATTTATAACATTGTTTCTCTGAGAAAATGAGTTTGGAGTTCCAAACAACTGACTTAGAATGAACTATCTGTATGCAGCTCATTTGTAAATCGAGTACTGCCTGTCCTGGGCATGCCACCTGGGGATCACGTCTATCTGTGCTTTGTCATTGTGGGCTTGTCAAGTTGACTTATGTTTACTTTTCTCTGCCTTCATCTTGATGATAGCCTTGCTCTTAAAATTTAACACTCTGTGTTTCGAGAAACATTTCCTTTGGAGATGCCTCAAATATTCCTGTGAATAGGCATAGTGGTTTTATGTTATCTCCCGATTTATGTTTAGTAGGATTCATGGCTCTGAAGATCTTTTGAGCAGGCAGTCTGTAAATTGTAGAAAATTTGAAAACTATTTAAAGAAAGTGGGAAAAAAGAATTCTTTTCTCATATTATCCTCAGTTGTCAGATATCTTGCAGTGTAATTACTGTGTTGGTTTGCAAAGGTTAGAGAACTTGGAAGTTTATAATTCCCTTTTGTGTATGTGCTTCACACATGTAAGGAGAAATCCAACACTTTGAAGCAAAATGACTTGTTAACATAAAAGTTCTGAGCATTTTATAGTTTGTCGACACAGATATGTAATTTATGGGCTTTACATTTGCTTTTACAAATACCTGATAAATCAGTTATTCACTCCATGGAGCCCATGTGCAGGTTACATACCTTGTTTATTTCAAATCCGTGTGTATGTAGCGTGTGCACAGAAACGTTCTTGCTGGCGTCACACTGTAAAGCACAAAGGTGAAACCCTGGTCTTAGAGATGTTCCCTCTTAGGGAACTAACTATCCACATACAAGTAAAAATTTCTGCTGTTAGCAGAGCAGCTGACAGAATATGATCACAAATGTTCCGTTAAGAGGTAGAAATAGAATGCCTGGGACTGTGCAGGCTTGTCATTGTTAAATTGTCAGGGTGATGTGCTTCCATGTGAAAAAGAATACTTTGTTCCCCTCTTGCACATGCACCCTGCAATGGCAGAAAACCGTTTCAGCTCAGCTGTTGTTCTGATTTGCACTTGCAGGCTCAGATTTTGATGTGCGTGTAATTAAAGTTAAGTGAATAGGTGCTTTCCTTCTGTTTAAAACAGTACTGCAACCCATGCAAGAACCATTTCCTCTGAGCTTTTAATTTTATGTATTTTTCTCTATCTCTTATGGTTTTTTCCTATCAAAACTATGAGAAAAATTGTGATGTCATGATCTTTCTGCTGTTCCCAGTCTGCAATCACTTTCCCCCCAGTTTCTTCGTAGATTCCAGATCACCTTTATGTTAATTGTTCATTAATTGACTAATACCTTTGAAAGAGTTTTACAGGAATTGAGTCACAAAACAGTGGTTTAATACAAAGAAGCCTATATGAGTGTGAAAGAAAGCACTTTATGAACTGTGGAGTATGATATAAAAGTGAGGCCTTATAATTAAATACTCTCAGATTCTTACTGAGTCTTCACCGTCAAAGTATGTAAAAGACAATTTGCATTTCCTAATAAGTACACCGCTGATAACGTTACAAGAATAGCTACAAGTTACTCCAGCTCGGAAAGAGTTCTAAAATGCCAAACGACTGATCATGGGCACACTCTTGGGGCCACCTCTTCAGGGCCACACAAGAAACATGGTGCCATCTGAATTGTCCAACCTTGCTCAGGCAAAAGCAGAACAGGGCATTGCACTTCCTATATGTAGATGCAAAACCATGAAGTGCTGAGTGTAGAATATAAATCATTGTTTAATAGATTTGTGTTCTGCGACCAACTCAAGTTTGCAGATTTCTAGATATCTAGCGGTACATGAACGCTGTATTCTTGTTATTAAATCTTATATAATCTTTTAATTCTCAGTGTCATGAAAAATCTTCTCTTTTTCCAGAGACCTCCCTATGTCCCTGCCAGCCAGAGTCATGCAGTTACCAGCTCTGATAGTGCTTCGATTCCTTTGTTAGATTATATACACTGAAGGGGGGTGGCACCTCTTTATAGAAATGGGTCCAGTGGACTGCTTTACAGTCTTGAATGTGCTGGCCTCAGGAGAAGTTTATGCTGTGTAGCTGACACACCATTGACCAGAGTGACCTGTTATACAACATAACGCTGTATCATTTGTTTTGGGTCATTTGAGCTGAAACATATGAACAGACTCTATTAACATTAAAGAGAATTTAGTAACCCCATGTATTAAAATGGTATACATGGGAAACCTTTGAGAAATTCTTTCATATTTGAATCTTGGAATGTTCAAATAGTAAAGGTAGCTTCACCCAGAGACCTTCAGAATCATGTGGAAATAATTATTGTGATAATAGTAATTATCATTGTATTCATTATTATTTTTGCAAATGAGCAAATTGGCATTCTGGTTTTTTAACTTTACTATTCCCTTAAAAGCACTGTTGATTTTTATAAAAGGCGTTGATTTCCTAGAACCAATAATATTATGAGGTTACTTTTTAGACAATTATTGGCGTGTTTGTCAGATAAATCAAAATTCAAATAGGCCATGGGGAATGTTTTTCAATGCAGTTTGTTCCCTAAAGAAAATGGTGTTGCCTATTAAGTGGAAGAATTTGGAGGAAGCATTGATTTTAGGGACTCTGTCCTCGTGGTGTGGAGAAGCCAAAAACCAGTGCTCCAGGGCACCCCCACAGTACTTTTCCCAGGCTTTAAACCGGGTATGAAAGGCTGGTCCACTTTAAAGCTTTTGCTTGTGCAGATCAAGCAGAGATTGCTTTTTAACCACTGTGCTCAGGAGGAGACAGAATGCAGTAGCTAAGATAGAAGCTGATAGAAAGGAGAAGAGAAATAACCTCCCCAGCACCCACCTGCGAATGTCCCAGAGGAAGAGGATCGATGTCTTCTGATATTCGTCAGCAAAGCAGCTGCCAGAATTCTGCTTTCACGTGCTCTGCCCATCAGGACCTCTCTCATGCAGGGAAGACGAACATTCTTTGTTCAGGAGATGGAAGCAGGAAGCGTTCAGGACCATATAGCTGACTTTTTCCGTTTTTTGAATATGCAGTCAATTATTTTAATATGCACAGTCATGCAAATATCAACACAGTAAATTTCAGGACATTTTCAGCGTCACAAAAAGAAACCCTATACCCTTTAGCAGTCACTTCCCATTTTCCTCCACCCCTTTATCCCCAGCTCCTAGCAACCATTAATCTCTTTTCTCTATATATAGATTTCACTGTTCTTGGCCTTTCCTTATGAAGGGAATCATACAATATGTAGACGTTTGTGCCTGGATTCTTTCACTTAGCATAATTTTTTCAAGGTCTGTGAATCAGTACTCATTCTGTCTTATGACTGAATAATGATCCATTGTATGGATATACCGCATTTTGTTTAACCATTCGTGAGTCAGTGGATATTTGAGGTATTTCTACTTTTTTTAGGTATTATGAATACTGTTGTTTTGAACATTTATCTACAAACTTTTGTGTGGACATGTTTTTATTTCTGTACATAGCTTACTTTTAAGCAGTTATAAATTAAGATGGTCAATGATTTTTCTCTTTCATATATTTGTTTGCTTCCCTACTCTGTTCTTCCCTATCTTACTTTCCTAAAAGTAGTTTCCCTTGAGAACGTAGTTGTAGAAAGAAAGAACATGGATTAATTTAGTAATCTCTAACCCCCAGACTCTTGTCTCAGCATCGAGGGTGTGGTACAGCACTTCTCAGGTAACTCTCACGGTACAGGTGAGATGGATGAGGAGGAAGGAGGCTTCACCAAGCCTCGAGTCATTCAGCTGGGAAGTTGGGGGCTCAGGGACATGGACCCACATCTATTGTGTTCTTAATTACGGTGCTCTCTGTTCCCTCCCACATAATCATGTTAACCCAGGTCATGCACCTGCTCATCTCTCCGAGAACAGTTTTTGTTCCTGAGCCCCCCTCTGATTTGATTGTGAAAAGTAAGGATTATGGTTTAAAGACTCTTTATCATATGCCCATGCACCTCGAGCAGGCAGTTGTGGACTTTGATGAAAATATTATGAACTACTTCCCTCTCTGAGTGTGGTGGCATCACTGAGGCCTGGCACTGGCTGGTGCCCAGTTCACCCTGCCTTTTCCAACTCTCTGCCTTCCAGTTGCTCAGTTTCCTCACCGTAGGACTATCTCACTCTGTCACATCAGCTATCTGCAAATACTGCCACACCTACCTGTTCTACCAGCTTGAACCAGCATCCTTTGGACTTTTCTACATCTTAAAAGCTCTGCAGTCCTCCTTCCCGGTCACAGCCTCATGTCCCCCAGCTTTTCTCTCTTCTGCTGAGCCGTGTCATCACCTCACTGGTGACGAGCCCATCCTGACTCCTTGGCCACTGTTTCAGGCTGTGGGAGGCTCACTGCCTCCCGGTTGAGTGCTGGTCTCATGGTTTTGAAGTTTCACTGTGCTTTCCCATTAGTTGAGTGTCCTTTTCAAATACCAGCCCCGGCTCATCTCTGCCACTTGCTTAGCTGCTCAGAGGTCCCCCAAACCAATGTATTGGTCCTGATATGAATTCTTTCTATTCAGTTTGAGACAGGTCCACATTACTTCTTCTGTAGTAGATGCACTGTCACATTTCCCATAGCACCTGTTCCAAACTTTTCTGGTCTCTTCAGAACTTACCATCTCTCGTGCTTTCAGTAGAGGAACATTCATCCTCTTCTTTTTGAAAACTGCAAGGACACTAGACAGGAACCCTTCGCCTCTCTTATTCCCTGTCCTACAGTTCTAGACATACAAGTGGGTCTAACCTCTAGTGTCAGATGTACTGCCTATCTGACATCCAAGACATCAGGAATTCAGAGGAATTTTATTTGAAGGACAGTTGGGTAGAGTTTTGTAAAACATTTCTTAAAATTCTTTTGATTTTTCCCCCAGCAGTTTCTCCAAGTTTTGTACCAGCCACAGTGATTGCTCACTCATTTTCTCTTCTCTGTGAACATAGGAGACAAGGACATAAATGTATTAATTTTCTCATCTGCAGAAGAGGAGGTTGAAGTTTTTTGGCTAAAGTGAAGTTGGGGATTACCTGTGAATCCCAGCCACCTGTCCGGTGGACAGTGGGAAGTCAGCTGTAATGGCTGGGAAGGTCATCAAGTTGGGGGAAGTAAGCCTTGCCGGCTCTGTCATGCTGATACAGATACGCATCTTCTAGGCAATCTAAAAAGTTCCACCTGACAGGGGAAGTGACAGACACATGATTTGCTATAATCTCCGTGAGAGGGTCAAAATGAAAAATTTTGCTGGTGCCTGGGGTCCTTCACTTTTGATGACCCATCACCGCTATCCAATCTGATTAACTGAGGCTTCCATGTAAGGGGGATCGGAGAGGAGCCTGACGGCGCAAACAGGTTGTCTTTCTTTTATTTGTATGCTTTCTCATTGCTCTCCCCCAAACTTAGAACAAAATCTCTTAAGGGAAAGTCTGATCAATTTGCTACAGCAATCAGAACATTTTCATAGCTGTTTTGTTCCAAATTTAACTGATGCCCAGTGGGATACGTAACAGTTCGGATGAGTAAAAATGGGCAAAATTCCTCTTTTTCTTTGTGTCTTGAGGATATACCTAAACAAACCTATCTAGTAGACACATCTCCAGCTACAGCAGAGGCCCAATTTGAGTGAGTTATGAAGACTGAATTATGCACTTGGTCTTGGAGGTAGCTGCACCCATTCTGGACCAGTGTGTATAAAGGGTGGTGGGGGTGGGGGCTCTTCTTACCAAAGACCCATGTATAAAGGCTTAACTGAAGGCATCTGTTTTACAGAAGTTGAATCAGTCCTCTGGGTGGCCACTTTTGAGGTGTTTGACAAAATATTAATTTTTTCATTAGCCAAAAAAGCTATCCAAAATTAGACCACACATTTGTTCATTTCATATTTCCGTGTTCCTGCCATATTTGTTTTAGTTTTCTTTCTTTTAACTAAAATAATTAACTAATTTGTTTTAAATCACTGTAAGTACAAAAGGTATAATAGAAGTATAAGAAAAAATAAGTTAATTATGTCTGTTCCCAGGTCACCACAATTACCTCATGGAGGAAAGCTCCATTATCCTTTTCTTGTGAACCCTCTTGTGTATGCTTCATAATGATAAAAGCAAAAATGTGGGTCTTTTAAAGACAGAATGTTTACACCATATATACTGTTCACCTAACCCTTTACCACTTTTCATCTAACCAGATATCCTGGAAAACCTTTCTTGTGTTAGTATCTAAATAGTACTATATTGCATGGTTTTGCCATAATTTATTCAGTCCCACCGTGATGGACTTTCGGTTGTTTCTGATCGGTTTTTTCTATGAACAATGCTTCAGTGAATTACTTTCTATAAATAACATTTTATGTGTCAGCCAGGGTCTCTGGAGGAGAAATTACTAAAGTGGAATTGTTGGATCAAAAGGAATGTGCAGTTTTAATTTTGGTCAGCTTGGCAAATTGCCCCCCAGTTTGGCATTTTTCCTGATGTACGCTCCCAACAGCCCTGTGTGAGCGCTTTTCTCCACGGGCAGCCCATAACTCACGACCTTGGCTAACTAGGGGAGAAACTGCTGTTTGTTAGTAGCTTCGTTAATATGAGTTTTGCTTATTATAGTGATGGTTGAATATCTTTTCACTTTTTGAAAAGCTGTTTCTATTTTCTTTTCTAAGGAGTGTATCCTCACATTCATTGCCCCTCCTTTTTTTTTTGAACTGGGTTTTGGTCCGTCCTTCCAGTGAATTGATTTTCTAGAGTACTTAGTAGGTTAAGAAAATTAGTCCTTTAGTCTAGTATTTTTCTTGTTTTTTCATTTATTTTATGACTTCTTATGTTGCCTTCATGCAGGATTTGTTTTTAAAATCATGTAGTCTTATTCATCAGACTTTTTTGGCTTTTAACTTTTTGGTATGCTTATACCTTCTCCACTCAAACTCAAATATTTGAAAAAATTATTTCATATTTTTGCTTAGTATTTTTTAAATCATAGCATTATTGAAAAGTAATTCACATACCATAAAATTCATTCTTATAGTGTGTACAATTTAGTGGCTTTAGTATTTTATTTTACAGAGTGTGCAACCATTGCCACAATCTAATTTCAGAGTATTTTCATCACCCCCAAAAGAAACACTATACCCATTAACAGTCGCTCCTCATTCTCTCCATCCCCACAGCCTGTGGCAACCACTAATCTGTTCTCTTTCTCTATGGATTTGCCAGTTCTGGACATTTCATGTAGATGGAATCATGTGACGTGTGGTTTGATGTGACTGACTTCTTCCACTTAGCATCATGTTTTGAAGATTCTTCTTAGTATTTTATGTTTTTACATTTAAATATTGGATCACCCTGAAATTTATTTTAGTGTAGAATGTGAACTAGGGATCTAACTTAATTTTTTCCAGGTGGCCCTCCTGTTGCTGAAAATCCCTCTTCCTCCCACTGATGCATGGTGTCCACTTTATCAGACAGAGTTCAGTGCGTAGTGGGGCTCCGTTCTGTTGATCTTGCTTTCTGTCCACATGCCAGTGCATACTGATTTAATTTCTAGAGCTTTACAATACTTTTAATATCTTATATGCTAGTCTATCCTTACTTCTTTTTGCATCATTTTTATAGCTATTTTTGTTATTTATTTTTCTGTGTGAACTTCAAAATTAACTTCTGGATGGTATTTTTTAACATTGTATCAAGTTCATAGGTCAATTTGGGAAGAGTTATTCACTTTGTCGATAGTGACCTACTATTCAAGGACAAGGTGGAGCTTTCCAGTTGTTCATACCTGCTTTTGGGTTCTTCAGTGGAATTTGAATTTTTTATTTTTATAGATCTTGCATGTTTCTCATTAAATTTGTCTCTAGGTATTTCACATTTTTGTTGCTGTTAAAAACAAAGGGTGTCTTTTTACTGGTTGTCATTTAGGAAGGCTATTGATTTTTTTGCATATTACTTTTGTTAATTACCTTGTGGAATTCCCTGACTGTCTACAATAGTTGGCAGCTGACTCGTTCAGATTTTCAGTCAGATCATATGCAAATAATGATAATTTTACTGCTTCTTTTACAATTTTTATAACCCTCACTTCTTTCTCTTGTATAATTAAATCAGCTAATTCCACCAGAGCAGTGTTAAATAACAATGATGACAGTAGACAGCCTTGTGTAGTTTTTAACTTTAATGGAATACCTCTCATATTTCCCCATTTACAGTGAGGCTGCCTTTGGGGCTGGGCATGTTTAGTGTCCATTTGCTTTTACAGGGCTGTATGATGAGCAGAAAGCAGTTTGGAAATGCTGGATGTGACAGGATCTTTTGCAGACAGGTGAGGCGTGCTCCACCGATGCTCCTGCAGTGATAAAATAGGAAACTGGTTTTCCTCACCAGCACTGACAGGAGTTTATGAGTGGGAAGTCCATGCTATAAAGGTAGAAGGCAGCAATTAGATTTTAATCTCATGCTATTTTTCTTTTGCCAATCAAGTGAAAACACTAAGAAGCTATAGGAATAGGTAGCAACAGGAGGATTAAATAAAGGTTTTTGCTAAATAAAGAAAAGAGGAAGAAAGGTTTGAAAAGTAAGAGGTAAAAATACATCTTATTTTTCTCACTGTCCCCCCAAATCAAGCCATATGATAATTATTTCTAGGGAATTTTTTCTAGATTGTTATTAATAAAAGGGTGACACAAAACACTACTTGTCAGCAAATATGATAAGGAGTCTCAGAAAAAGGCTTAGAATGGTGAAATATTTTACTATTTGTAAGCAAAACAGACTAATAAAGAGTTCCAAATACTGAAAAACCTCAAGGGGAAAAGAATGCCGATTGAAACATGTTTACATGTTGATTCTTTTTGATGTTGTCATAAAAAATGTTTTGATTTCTTACAAAGCAACCAGAGGTATTTTATGTGCTAACCTGGAACCTGACATTACTCCAGTAATAAATTGTAGGACAGGCTGTCCCTTGTAGTAACAGAACTAGAAAACAAAATAAAAGACAGTGAGAGTCGAGGCTTTGATGCTCATTGGAAACATCTAGCATACAGTGTTGGTGCGTGGCAGTTAAAAACAACAGGAATTTAGCCTTCCTCCAAAGATGGGGGAACCTGATGGGTGGTGTTTGGGACTCACGACAGTCGTCTGTGTGACACGCAGGAAAGAGAAAGCCCTGGGAAGCAAACTGGCTGCATGGGTGTGTCACCATCCAGTGGATGCTGGACGCACACACCTCTGGCTTACACCATCCAGTCTCACGTCAAAACAGCATGTGTTTTTCAAACCGCGTGGACTACTGTTCTTGGAGCAGAAGCATGTAGCTCTGCCACTTGCTGGCTGTGTGAACTGGCCACGTTACTGAACCTTTCTGAACTTAGTTTCTCATCGGTAAATCGCGCCTATGATTCAGGGGTTTTGTGTGGATTTTTTTAGAGATGGGGTGCACACAGCACCTAGCACATAGCCTTATTATATATAGAGAGAGAGCAATTGCTCAGTATGTTCGTAGATGAACCAGAGGGAGGGAAGAGCACATTGGAAGTATCCAGGTGTTAGGTACTACAAGCCCAATATACAGAGGGTGCTGGGGAAACTCACAGAGTTTTACGTCAGAACTGGGGGTGAAGGACTGTTTATAGGAAAGACTCCTCAGAGAGATGCCTTAGGAAGAACGAGCAGACACAATGTTCCAGGGAAGTGCGTCTGTGCAGAGGAGGGCAGCAGTTTCAAAGGCATGGCTCTGAGAGTGAAGGAGTCTTAATCCCAGAGAAGTGTGAGTTTGGCTGAGCCCCAGTCAATGTGATGGGGAACTGTGAGCAGTGACACAGGAGAGGGTGTCGGACGTGGCATTGCGCAGGGTCTTGTTTGTCTTGCTGGGGCGATGGTGGTGTCTGTGGACAGGAGGGCCATGACTGGTTCACATATTGGGAACCTGCTGCAATGCTGAGCATAGTAAGTTTGCAGGAAAAGCTTCTTAATGGATTTGAATGCAAGCTGTTGTTTTGCCAGGATCACCTTTTCCATGATTCACTCATTTTACCATGAATAGATTATTCTCATGTGGATTTTACCATTTTCCCTTCAAATTATTTTTGACTATCAATTAAATTATCTTAAACTCCTGTGTGTCATGGCATGAATATACCCTAATCTACTCATAACATTTTGTGCATGCTTCTATGTCATAAAAAACAGCTTCTTATTTAAAAGGCACTAGCCTAGAACTCCATAAAAATTTTGACCCACAGTCCTACCTTCTCCCAAAGAAAATGGCTTGTGTGTCCAGTGATAATTGTTTCCAGCTGTAAATGCTTTGGGCTTTGCCCACACTCTCTTTTAAAACTTTCTCTGTTTTAAGATTCTTTCAAGCCTCCTAGTTCTCCCAAAGGAGAAAGCCGTAAAAGCTTTTAGCTCCTGATGACTTCAAGCAGAGAAATTTCACTGTCATTTGGGGTGATGATGCTTCCTGCTTAGGACAGCCATGTGTAGTAACAGTGATCATGGGTCATTGCTGGCCATGGTCAGGGCCAAATGGAGTAAGAGACAGTTGTGCCTATTATGGTATAGATGAGTAAATGGCAGTTATTCAGAACCATGGGTTCTAATTTTAGTCATCTTGTATTCTTTGAGATTCCACCGTGTGCCAGGCAAGGTGCCTTGTCCTGAAGATACAAATGGGGACGAAAGGGAAATGTCTGCTACCCCAGGGTCGGCTTTGTAACAATAGTCATTACAGTAGAGTAGGTAAAAAGAACTAGTCGACTTCAGTACAAATAGTATGCAATAAGTGGTGTCAGAGGGAAATACAGAGTGTTGTAGAAGCATCAAGAGGGCACCTGAGCCTCCCTTGGGAAGCCAGGGAAGACACCATGAAGATCCAAAGAGTTTTGGAAGAGGAGTAAATATACCTTGGACAGTTTTGGGGTTGTAGTCTTTATCTGTAAGGAAAAAAATTGGAGTACTATGGATTTTTGTGTGGATTTATTGGTTTCTAATGTCCATCAAAATAGCCTTTGAGTCATACAATATTTGGAATGTATGCTTGGCTACTTAATGTAAACCAATGAGGTATTTTATCAGACCCAAACCATAGTTCTCTATACTGTGTGTCTTAGCATTGCCAGTTGGCCAAAAGGACAAATCCCAGCGGTCAATGGCCTGAAAGCAAGTGGAATCTGAATAATATGTCTGAAAAGATCTACAAGTTCGGGTACACACACACGTAGTTGTCCCTGAAGTTGAAATCATTTTGCTCTCTGTGGTTGTAAGGATTTAATGTTATATCATCTGGAGTACACAAAGCAGCCTCACCTTTTGACAGAAGAGTCCAGGCCAAGTTCTCCATGAGAAATCAGTGTATGATCAATCAGGTACTACGCTGAGCGTGAGTGGAGGTAATATGGAAGCTTAGGGTGCAGTTGAACAGCAATGGGGTGGACCAGCAGGTACAGAGACCTAAAGGTGACACCACCCCCATGAGATAACAATTTGACCAGACCTTCCAGGCAAGGCTAGATAATAGATAGCAATGGTTTCTGTAACAGCTAAGAGGAGTGTTGTGTGTGGGGCAGTGGGGTTAGGTTTATGAAGAGTGTACCTTGTATAAGTACAGTAAGTGGAGTGGCAACCTACTTGCACTCTTAAGTTTGCTTTCAGGAGATATGTCCAGAAAAAAGAGAAGAGAAATTTCTCTACTTTATAAACTAAACCTATTCAAAATAGTATATGAATTAATGTTCTGCTTCTCCTCTCTGCTAAAGTAAGGGTTTTTTGTTGTTGTTGTTTGTTTTTTAACAATATGGTTTCTTTTGAAGAAGCAGAAGGAGAGTTTGACAGGAAAACACATTTGCTCCTGCTGAAGTGTGTCTTGGAGGCTCTTCACCTTTCTCTAGGGGAAACCCCTGCTGTGGAGCCTCATAAGAATTCAGGGGCCACTTGCTTGTTAAAAATAGTGAGTGGCTTAGATAGGTGATCATGAGTCATTTTGGGTACAGGGGCATGGAATGCTTAAAATATTTAGCGATTCAGGATTCTTATTCTCTCCTTTAGTCTTTTAGAACCAGGTTCTCCAGGTGCAAGGTAGCAACTCTGAGTGGCAAGAAAGCTGTTCTGGCCTGTCGGTGAGAACATGTGTCCTTAGAGAAAGCTCTAGCAAGGCCTCCTCCGTGCTCCCGCCGTGGGTGCACTGTGCGTGTTCTTATACACACTCAGGTACATGATGTTGTTAAGAACAGTTAGAGAGAAATGACTAAAAGAGATTTTCCAACTTAAAGACATTGCTCTTTTTGCTCTGCCTCTTGAATATGACTTCTCTGCCTTGTTTATTTTCATTCTGCCCAAGGGAAATGTCAATTTTTCAGACCTGCTAGAATCACAGCCTGTTAGATCTGTGAGGGACCGTAGAGATCTAACAGTCCCGGTTGGAAATGCCAGCAGGACAACCATGTAGAGGTTCCCAGCAGGCATTCTGAAAAACACATCTGAATCTTGAAAGAGAACTCGGGGCTTGACTTGTTGATCTGAGAGTCACTTACTTAGTGGCAATAGACAAAGTATATCTGATGAGGTCATTCCCCTGCTGAAAACCTTTTGAGGTTCCTTCAGATTCTACGAAACTCACCTCAATTACTCAGAAAGGTCTTTCAGACCCTCCACAACATGACCTGTACGTCCCTTCCCCACTGGGTCATCTTCTGCTGTCCCCTCCCCCCCCACATGTGAATTTCTAGCTTCAGTGCCCTGTAGACCATACTGGTGCTCAAGTGCTTATACCTTTCTTTTCTAAAGCTGTTTATTCTTCCAAAGCTAGCTCAGATTCTACTTCTAGAAGCCTTCTGTCATGAATCTGGGTTGTAAAGCGCCAAGGGAATGTTGGGGCCTGTAATAAACTAGAAAGTATATTGTTCACCTTCGCCAGTTACAAGTCTCATGTGACTTGCTTAGAATAATGGCCTTTATGCATTCCAGGGGATATCAGGTCATGTAGACTGGCCTCTCTCACAGCGCAGGGACCCCTTCTGTGACATCCATGACATACATGTGCTGCTGCTTCCTGCAGTAAGATATATGGAAATGTGTCCAATTTTCTTCTGTTTAGCCTTTATTTACATTATTTTCTTTCCAGTGGTACCTATCTCCAAGGATGTTGTATTGAATTACCTTCTTTTTAATGCTGTACAATGTCCTGAATTAGAATGTGGGGACTCTTATTGCAGCTCCACTGCCAACTCATTGGTTTGTTCAGGCAAATTACATAACTTCTATTTTAATTTATTATGTATAAAATGGGCTAGAAAAACTCACCCAGTTTTGAAAGGATAAAACCTAAAGTTTTTAAAAAATGCTTTAACATTTTTATTGTCGAAACATTATTTTAATGTTTTAACATTTTTTAAAATGTTTTAAAATGTGGAATATAAACAAGGTTTTATTGTTACTACCATACTGCTTATAGTGAAGAAAAAAACTTTCAGTCCTTCTTGATAATTTAATATAGACTATGTTACATTATGTGTTGTATAAAAATGTAGAACATTTTTATAGATGGGTCCATAATTTGCTCTGTGGTTTACCAGCTGTGTGTCCATGGCCGAGTCACTTAATCTTTCAGAGCTTCAGTTTCTCCTCTAAAATTAAGGAATAATGATATTGTTGCTATTAGAATTGTCGAGTAATTACATTCTGCAACTATCATGCTGGAAAGACACCATTAAAACTGCAAAAGAGTATATTCATGGTTTCTCTCATGGTCTAATAATTATGTCAGCCATAGAAATGGGTAAAAATATATGTTGACTCGATTTTAATACCTCTTGGTTGACCCCTAATGTGTGAGGAGTAGGAGGAGGAGGAACAAAGATGGCCTGACTATGTAGGAGAGGATGTGAAACTGGCGGAGGGCTGTGATTGACTTCTCTTCTCTCCTGAGGGTAAGGGGGTGGGGCTGGCATATAGTTTGCATGGCAGCCCCATGGCCGAGGCTGAGAATGGGTGTGGGAAGGAAGGCAGTGTACATGGGTCCAATATCACAATAAAGCCAAGTGATGGTTTCGTAGGGTGTGTCCCTAGGCATGGTGTGCCTGTTCTTGAGTGTTCCCTGTAACCCAGGGCACTGGTGGCATACTCTGAGGGACAACAGGAATCTCCCTAGGAGCTGGCTCAGCTTCCCTCACTTCTCTTCAGTTAGGTGGATATGAGGTGGAGTTATGTGTTGAATTGTATCCCCACAAAAGATGTCGAAGTCCTAACCCCCAGCATCTGTGAATGTGGCCTTATTTGGAAATAGGGTCTTTGAAGATGATCAAGTTAAGGTGAGGTCATGAGGGTGGGCCCCAATCCAGTATGACTGGTGTCCTTATAAAAAGAGGAAATTTGGACACCATGACAGAGATGCTGGGCATATGTCACATTAAGATTGGAGTTAGGCTGTCACAAGTCACCAAAGACCAGTGATGGCCAGCAAAGCACCAGGAGCTAGGAGGCCTGGAATAAAGCCTTCCTTTGGGGCCCCAGAAGGAACCAGCCCTGCGACACCTTGATCTCAGTCTTTCAGCCTCCAGAACTGTGAGACAGTTCATTTCTGTTATTCAAGCCACCCGGTCGGTCTGTGGTGCTTCGTTATGGCCGCCCCAGGAAACTGGTGCAGGCGGGTGGGCCGTCACCTCACACCCAACTGCTTCTCTTTGACACTTGGCCCACAGTTTGGGTTTTTGGTGAAGTTGCACATGGTGGGCATGTGTTGCCAGTGCATATTAAAAATGACAAGATTTCCTGTGGTTTGGCTTTTGAAAACAAGTACATACAAAGCCTAATGTCAAGGTGTGGGGTTGATTTAGAAAGGGGTATCTTAAATGTTAGTTACCTCAGTCCCATAATCTTCCTTAATACTGTACCATTACGTGCGTTTGAGAAGGAAAAAGGATGCAGTTGAGCAGTGTATTTTAGTCGCTTACACACAACAGCTTGCATTCGTTATAATTTTCCTAGGCTTGGACACTTTCTTGAGAATATTTGGTATTCTGTTGTAAATCCACTTTGGTTAGGGGTTTGGCAAGTACATGACAAAGAGAGGGAATGTTTCTTCCTTGGGCTTGCCTGTTCTTTGTCTGAAAGATGCTAAACTTTCCCGGGAAGAGGGTCCACCTCCTTCCTCTTTGGGAAATGTCGATTTACATTATATGAAACATTTGTTTTTCATAGAAACCTCCATTTCAGCATGCTGAACTAGTCAGTCCTACTTTCTATGTGAAAAGTAGATAAACTTGCCGTGGAAATGCTCTCGGGGTACGGATACCTAATAATTACATATACTCCCCACTCATCAATGTAGGCGACCTCATCTCACACTAGTTTTCTAAGCTTGGTAGTGTCTAACGGCTTTCCCCAAACTTCATGAAAATGCATTAAAATAATTGTTATAAGTTGAAAGTCAACTATTTTTGTAAGTATGTCATAAGTAATTGTATCTCAGGGTCACAATTTCCTATCTCTATTTAATAGCTGGGATAATTAAGGTTCAGAAAAATGGCGAAGCTGAGATGAAAACTCAGGATTTCCTGATTGCCAGTGAGCACAGGGTTTGTTTTCACTCTAATACTCTTCTGAGAGGACCAGGGTTCCAGCTTCGCTGTCTGACAGTGCGGCGGGGGACATGTGACTTCCCAGGGCCTCAGGAAAATAAGGGGGCTTAACATTTCTGTGCTTCATACTGAAGTATTTAGAGGTTAAATGATATTTCTGGGATTTGCTTGAAGACATAAGATCAGCCATGAGTTGATCATTATTGATGCTAGGTAATGAATAGCTTGGCACTCTATTGCCAGTCTTTTGTATATATTTGAAATTTTCATTAAAAAGTTGAGACAAAATTTTTTGCTTCTAAACTGTATACCTTTGATTCTTCCTATCTCCTCTAGATTCTGCTAGACACTATTTAGCTCACTTATTTCTCCCCAACAACCACAAACTCATTCCTCTGAAAGCAAGCAAGCCCTTTGCCTTGATACACACACACACACACACACACACACACACACACACACTATTAGAGACTTCCTGACACCTTCCTCATTTTTTTATTTTTTAACAGATGATACAATAGCTGTGCTTTCATAATAAATTCAAAGGCTTCTCTCTATTCCTCAGCAGTATGAATTATAGAAAAGAGCACAAAAGATTGGAGTACTTTAAAATAAGTCTCAGCTAATTATACATACAACTGCATTCACTAAATGCGAATATTTTCAAGGCTTTCTTTGCTACCAAGTGCCACCTGCTCACTATTTAAATGGGCACAACTTTAGTCCCATTAAACAAAACACAGCAAGTCCTCTCTTATGGCACAGACTCCTTGAGGTCCTGTTTTGGAATTGAGAAACTAATTCTAATGTTCCTTTGTCAGCTCTGGGTCTGTGTCAGTCATGCCACAAGGTTGATTACTTGAATATTTTGCATTCTTGCTTTAAAACTTCTAGCAGGCAAATAGGTGGTGATGAAGTGGTTTGTGTTTTATAAGCATCCTTATGAACTAGATGGCATTTGAACTTGTGGTTCCAGCAGTTACCAGGCCACTGAATAGAGGAACACATGCCTTGGCTTTTATAGCTCATTAAGGAGATTTTTTTTTTTTTTTACTATCTATAGCAAAAAAAAAGGAAGAAGAAAAAGAAAGGAAATTCTCCCTCCAAATGTCATGTTCTTGGCCCATTCAGTGGCTGCCCACCCCCCTCCCCCCGAAGCTGCTGGGCTCCATCTTGCTATTTTAATCTTGTAAGGTCATTTAAGAGGAACTCATTCATCTCCTCTTAACCTGGAACACTCATGATCTGTATAGACCCAAAGAGGGGGTTTCTTTGGGGTTTATGCAAGTTAAAGCAGCATTTAAATCCAACATGAATTATCAAACTCTTTTCCAAGAAAGCTTCTGTGAGTGGCCTCATCTGCTAAGTTTGGAAGATTAAAAAAAATCCCACAGTATGAAATGCATATTTGCTATGCTCATAGAAAGATGATTTCTTTCCAACAACTTTGTCTTTAGATATCTGGACCTGAAGTCCTAGATGTCTGGGCTGTAACCATCTATCAAGAAAGAAGGAAGAAGCTGCTTATCTGGCCTCATTTTTCCTAATCTTCTCTCCTCCCTCCACCACACACACCCTTGCCCTAAATTCCTTTCCATTTTGCCCTTTCGAAAACTCCTCCCTCCCTTAGAAAAGCTAAAAATAATGGTAATGCTTTCCAGTGATTCTCCCTTATTAGTATGTCTGTTACAGGCTGCAGGCAAACAGAACCCTTCTTTGTTGACCCTGCTCAGAACAGTCATGTTTACGAACCTTGGCTCAGCCCAAGATTTTCAGATGAAAATCTCATCTTAGGTTTTTACTCGCACTTGACTCCTGTTACACTTTCCTTAGTGTCAGAATGTGTTGGTGTGCTTGGAAAAGACCTGCTCTCTCTAGGCAACCCTGACCCTGACCCATAGCTCCCCAGAGGTAGCTTCCTAGATCCATAGAAGTGAAGACATACCGGTGCCTGGAACCTCTAGCTGGGGTCAGGGGGCAGTCTCAGATGCTCATGGCTACACTCCAGACTTTTAAGCCCTCCAGTAGTATTCGTTAAAGATTATAGACCTGTTCTTGTGTTCGCAGGAAGGTGCTGACCTGCAGTCGAGGGCCGTAGGAAGTGTAGCAGCCGGGAGGTGCAGTCCTCTCCCGAAGCAGAGTCCCCAGTCTTGTGCGAT
Source organism: Tonatia bakeri (assembly GCA_004024845.1). Taxonomy (NCBI): domain Eukaryota; kingdom Metazoa; phylum Chordata; class Mammalia; order Chiroptera; family Phyllostomidae; genus Tonatia; species Tonatia bakeri. Next base: position 186,416 of record PVIA01001416.1, read on the forward strand.
CATGCACCATAACTTGGCCAGCCTGCCTGGGCAGCTGGCTCCAGTTACTGTGGGAACAATACAAGGAAGGCCGTTGTCACATTCCTCTGGGGTCAAAGGCACAACCTTCTAACACGCTCAGTCCCTGCTAGCACAGGGAAAGACAAGGAGTGTGGAAGCAGAGACTTGGAGAATGTGAAGGGCTTTCGAAGCCCACTAACTCCCTGGTTTGATGGATGAAGAAACTGAGGCCCAGAGTTCTGTAACTTGCTCAGGCCCACCAGCAATTTCATGGCACACTCCAGAGTGGAATTTTCTAACTTGTGATCCAGTGCCCTAGTGTTTCTCTAAAAACCTTGAATGTTTCAGACTCATAGGAAAAAGGAATGGTTTATGAAGACATTGTGTTCTGCTGTGTTTTCTCATGCTGCAATTGAATTAGGTTCGGGAGGAGCAAGGACCTCTGTTACTTTTGTCCTGAGACCTGTAAACAGCCCAGGAAAAGCCAGTCTGCAAACAGCCTCTTCAGTGACCCTGGGCAATTCATGGGCTTCTGGCCCCAAACCCAGAAGTTGGTTAATTTTTAAGTGTATGTCTTTAACTTGAGCGTGAAGCTCTGAAAGTATTTGAGTAATAATGACTGAAAGCATCTCAATTCCTCTGAGCTCTGGCCATGCTTGAGGGACTCTCCTCTCAGAAAGTAGCTGAAATCAGAGTGGTTAGGGCACCTGAAAACAGAATTACTGGGTAAAATTTGTCACATATGCCCTGGTTCAAGGCATATTTAGGAGTTCAATTTATAGACAATTGGTGATTCTTTTTCTTCCAGCATTTTTCCTCTAAAGACTCTTACGTGACCTTCCTTTAGCATATGTGTAAGCCTTAAAATATTTTTATTTAAGATTCCTACTATTTTTAAAGTATATACAGAGGAGAAAAATCTGTGTCTTATCCCACAGTGAAAAGAGTTAGAAACAGTGCTTTTGCATATAAATTCCTGGATGACGATATCAGTTTTCCTTTCACAGGAAAATGCACCATAAATTAATTTCCAGCAATTAATTAAAAAGGAAAAGTGGTGCTCAGGCGACACGCTGCTGCCCCACGGAGCGAGGTGGGCCTGGCGGCGAGGAAGGAGCGGAAAGTGCTGTGGCCCAGGGGGCGTGGCTTCCCTGATTCCCGATTCCATGTCCCGTCCCCAAAGATCATTTATGGACATGTCGTGTTTTAGAGTTCACTTTCTGTAAATAATTTGTTTTTTATTTTTCAGTTTCAGACACATGGTTACAGCTTTTTTTAAAAAAAAAAGATTGTGGTCTTGTTCCTATTTACGAGTTGTGGTTGGCTGCTGGGAAGGCACCTGGGCTCCCCTAGAGCAGAACTTGCTGAGGCCTCCTGCGACATCTGGGAGTGTCGAGGGCCACCATATTTTCCCTCCAGCAAGAGCCCCGATGTGCAAAGCCATGTTTTCTGAGTCCTGAGCGGAGCCAGGGAAGAGCTTAGTGCAGGGGAGGGAGAGAAGATGAAATGCTCTATTTCTCTTGCCGTGATCATCTCTCTTTCCCCTCACAGAAACACAGTGCTCTCTGCTATTTGAAGAGAGCAATTTAGGTTTATATTAAGGAATGAATAAATATGATGCAGTGATGAAATCTCATCTGGAGTGAATGCAAATTGGGAATGCTAATGATTGCGTGGCTGTGTCTCGCATGCAAGCAGAAGCAGGAGCCCCCTGGAAGCCTGGGTGCGTCTCCTGTCCTCCCCCATTCACCTGCTGGATGTTTCAGAGCACCTTGGGCAGTGGGGGAAATGTTATTTAAAAAAAGAAATCTCTCAATATTGCACTTTGCATTACAGGGCCTCAAAGCACTTGACAAGCCTTCAGGCAATTCTAGGTAGTGGGTCCTCCCCCACCCCCACACAAGATCTTAAGAGATGATTTTAGATGTGCATGTGAGTTTAGTCAAGACCTGAGCATTTTACTGTTCCACATTGTTTGACATGGTGAGAAAGTCCTTTTGGTTCTCTCTGCAGTTCTTCACATCCTGTTTCTTCTCCTGAGATGACTGGGTGCTCAGGGCCAGGAGGTCAGCAGTCCTTAGTTTCAACCATGCCAATGTGTGATTTTGACCAAGTCACCTTGTGGGGACGAAACTTCCCTGTCCTTTGAATGGGGAAACTAGACTGAAGGCTCTTGGAGCTGCCTGCACCTCAGATGTTCTGAAATGCCCAGGGCCGCCTGCCTGCCGAGATTTGCAAAGCAGGATGCGGGCCCAGCTGCAGTGCTGTTCTGGCAAATTGCTCCCTCTCCCTGGCTGACTTTTCCATCACTGTGGAGTGAAGTCTGCCACTTTGAAGAATCCCAGATTGGGCAGAAAGTGTTCAGTCCTAGGGAGCAGCTTGCAAAGCCCCTGAGCACACTTTCCCCAACTGGTGATGAAAAAGTAAGTTGCTAGATGTTGCCCCCTCTCCAGTTGCCAGGAGGGGAGCTGCCCCTCAGGTCTGCAAAAGGAGCAGGCACAGAACAACTCCGAAGGACCAGGAAGAGTATCTGAGAAAGGAGGCTCAGGACTGGCGATGGTGAGCCCGCCCCTGTTGAGAGGAATGCTGTCCCACACCTCCTCCCAGGGCTCAGCGGATCCGTGGGACTTGAAGGGGACAGTTAGTTGCCCTTTCTGCAGATTCAGGGGCTTTGGGCAGAGTCCCTTCTGTACTCAGGCTTTGCCCTGGGCCGGGGGTCCCGGCGGCCCTGCGTGGTGCTGCGGTGGTTCCCCACCGGTGCTCTGCCCGCCTCACCGGCCCGGAGAAGCCTGCTGCCCTGGGCTGGACTTGGCCTGTCTCCGCCAGAGCAGCTCCTCCTTTACTGCTGTTATATTTTGAGGTTATGTAAAAGATTTTTTTGTCCTATTAAAAGCATTCCACAGTTTTAAAAAATGTAAAAACCGTTGGTCAGTCACACAAGAGCTTATATTCAAAGCATTATGACCTTAGGCAAGTCATTTGATTTCCCTGGATCTCATTTTCCTTACCTAGAAACAAGGTTAATTGTGTGTTCTTTGTCTCAGAGTGACTGAAGGCTTAATTAGAATAAATTACTCGTGCTTTCCATCCACAAACATGTATTTAACACCTCCCTTGGGAAGGCTGTGTTGGGAAAGAAATTATAAGTGTGTATGTGGGAATGTTTTTCCAAGAAGAGGGATAAAGAATGTGTAAAAAGCACAAGGCTAAGTTGTTGCTGTTGTCGCTAACTAGATGGTTCAATGCAGTGACTTGAGAGCCTAACTGTGGGGTTTAAATCCCCACTCCAGTCGCTTACCAGTGTGACTTCAAGCACCTTACTTAACCTCCTTGGGCCTCGGTGTTCCCATATGTACAGTGGGGATAATAATGGAATGTATTCATTGGGTTGTTGGGAGGGCTAAATGAGTTAGTATTTCAAAATTAATTAGAACAATGATTAGTATCTAGTAAGTACTCTCCAATTATTATTGTTATTGCTGCTGATTATTTCACCAGTGTCTTTTGACATTGGGGCTGTAGGGCGAGCTGTTAACGGGAGTGTTGGGTGTACTGTTTTTGGTCCTCAGCACTGCCGTCCCTTGTCATTGCACTTCCATGTTTGTCTTCCCTCTTGCCCATGAGTCTCTCGGAGAGGCAGCCTGGGTTGGAGAGGGAAGGCCGGGGAAGCATCATGTCACAGGAAGAGTGCCAAGCAGGGCTCTGTTTCTGTTGCATGGATTGTCTTCTCTCTTTTCTTTTTCCAAACAAAGGCTTTGCTTGGCAGACAGGATCTTTCTGTGTTCTGTGTGTCATCTGCCTTTAAGGGTGTAATTTGTCTCTGATGTATGCAGGATGCTCCTTCTAGAAGGCTTTGTTGATGATGTGCAGAGGCCTCCTGTATTGATCAGCGACATAGCGGTTCTATAGTGGGTGAATGAGGTAATTCTGATCGTGTTACTCAGGTCTGTGACCTTGAGGCCGATTGGATGACTAAGCTACATAGGTGGATCCCTGGTTACAGAATGTCCTTGTTTAAAGGTAAATAGGTGTGAGGGTGACTAATAGTTTTAAAGAAATGACTGAAAGCGAATTGCCTGTCCCTTGGTGAGAAGCAGTCTATATTAATGAGCTTTAAATTCCTCTCCCCCAGGCCTTGGGTAGACTGTTGGGGCTGATTTTCAAGAGTTCCTTTATCTATCCTCCTCTCTTATCTTTGCTCATTAGATGCCAGTTCTCTGTTAAACTGCCACAACTGCGTGTAATATCATCAGTGTGAAGTTCAGAGCAAAATACTTAGGCCTCTGAGGTGGTTGACTGGATTGCTTTTCTTTCCTTTTTTAAAATTCAGCAGTGGGGTGGGACAGAGTGAAGAGGAAGACATTTTTAGTACAAGAGAGGAGGGGAAGTAAGTGTGGTGATAAAATCTGCAGGAGGAAAACCCTTGTTAAAAGAGAAGTGGGCTGTGTATTTCACTCTACATGTGATTTGGATATACACTTTAGCCTTGGAAATAAGAGTTTCTGTCTGCCACCATCCCTGCTATTGCCGACCAGGCCTCCCACATTGGAATAGGTACAGGGCTGAAATGAACACACTCTGAGTGGGCGGGCAGATGAGGGGTAGGAGGGAGAGGATCAGTCAAATAGGTATTTGGGAATCATTGCAATAAACTGTTGTTTGGGAATCACTGGGTAGCAATAAACTGTTTTTGATATTTGGCCATTATAGCAAATGCTTCCATAGTACTTATTATGTGCCGATACTGTTTTCAATGCTTTTTTACACATTAACCCTTTAATCCTTATAACCATCATCAGGCAGATTTTGTATCTGAGAGTAGTGAGGTGAAGTCATTTGTCTAAGGTCATTTGGACCCAGGCCTTGGCCCCAGCCACGTACAGTCTGTCACTGTCAGAGGGAGTCAGGGTCTTGAGGCTATAGAGAAAAAGGGGATCCCTGCCCCACATGGGCATATTTCTTGTGCAGGTAGAAGGAATTTAATTATTTCAAAGGGTTTCACCAAGTGTACTCATTGGGCAAGCTGCCACGAAGCTCACCTTGATCAGGGTGGGAGACTGTGTGCATCCCCCCAGCCCGAAGTCTCGGTTTGCCTGCTCCATGGCTGTGTTCTGGTTGGGATGCAGTCTCCAATTACAGACGGCTGCTCAAGCACTGGAGCCCTTCCCTGAGGGCCAGCAGAGCGGGCTCTCACCCTTGGTGGCATCACTTGGCAGAACGGAAGACACTTCTCCTGTGGCAGGAGGCAAGGCCGTTGATTTGTGGGGTAGGATAGTAGGGAAATGCTCTAGACATCTTGGCATCTGCTGGTGCTAATGAATTTGTCAGGCATCTAAACTCAGGATGATGTACACCTAAAATGATCTGAAATAGATTTTAACTTTTATAAAAGATAATAACAATCTGACCCTAAAATTTTTAATGAACTTTTAACTCAAAGAAAACTTGATATTAAACAAATAAACAAAGAAAAGGTCCTAAAACAAATGGGTGTCTTATAAATGCACTATTTAACTTAAGATACTTATTGACTGGAACAACAATGATGTATTTCTGATCTGTGGTAAGTACGTGTATTGAAATCCATCCAAGCCACAAAAATGACGGAGGGCCCACGTGGAATATAAAGGTCTGCAAAGCCTAGAGCTCATCTCCTCTACGGCTTTTTTTGCTAATTAATAAACATCAGCCTCATGTCTGTTACTTAGTAGCCTAGTTGCAGTACATTGGCAAAAGTGCTGTCTTTGACTCCTGAGAGGGGAAGTTTTCTGTGAAAGAGTCTAAAAGAAGAAATCAGGAAACTTTAAAAAAAATGAGATGCCAAAAAATAATCAGATACATATATACTTGGGGCAAATAAACAATTCCTGAGAAACCTTTTTATGATGACCATGCAGAGTTGTTCACGAGAGACTTTCCCCAACATTTCAGTATGAAGAAATTAAAGCATACACACAAGCTGAAAGAGTCGGACAGTTGGCACCCACGTACCGACCTTATTTAACCTCCTTGCGCCTCAGTGTTCCTGTGTCCAATGGGGATAATGGAACCTGTTTCATTGGGTTGTTGGGAGGGCTAAAGTTGATATTTGTAAACTAATTGACACATTGTAAGCACTCTATCATGTTTATTATTGTAACTGTTATCAGTTATTTCACCAGCTCTGCAACCCTATAATTCATGAGCTCAGCAACCCTGCGTGCCTCCCTGTGCTTCAGTTTCCTCGCCTGGAGGGGAAGTAATAACAGTGCTACTTGCTTTATTGAGTCGCTGGGAGGATTAATGAGTTAAAACTTCTAAAGCTCTTAGAACACTTCAACTTGAATTTAACCAACTACTAACTCTATTATCTTGGGCAGAATAGGTCTATCTTTACTACCCTTCTCTGTAAAATGGGAATGAAACCACTGTTCAGCATTAGGGTGGAGGGATTAAGCAAAATAATATGTGTAAGTCACTTAATAAAGTACCCAGCAGAATTTTATTGTTATTAACTGAAGTTCCTACTTCACTTAAATTTCCTTAGTTTTTACCTGATGTCCTTTTTCTGCTCCAGGATTGCACCCAGGAAACCACATTACACATAGTCCTGATGTCTCCTTACGCCCCTCTAGAATGGGACAGTTCTTTTTGAGGACCTTAACAATTCTGAGAAGTGCTGTTGAGCCATCTCGTGGAATGTCCCTCAGTTGGGGTTTTTCCTATGTTTTTGTTATGATTAGAAAAACCCCAGTTGAGGGACATGCTGCAAGATGATTGATAGTACTCCTCAAAATTGGTAACTTGCCATTTTTAATCACATGATACATATCAAAGATACCTGCTGTCAGTGGAACTTATCACTGTTGATGCTGACCTTGGTCATGTGACCGAGACAGTGTTTGCAAAGTTTCTCCCCCGTGAAGTGGCTCCTCTCACACACATGCCACACCCCTCCCCGTTGTGCCTTCTTTGGAGGAAACCCCACCTAAGGAGGGGGAGCTGTGTTCTGCATCATTGAGGGTGGTGTATCTACATGAATTATTCAGAACTTTGACAGAAGATTTATCTCTCTTCTCCACTTATTTGTTTATTCAGCCATTTCTTTATATCAATATGAACTCATGGATATTTATTTTATACTTCAGGCAGGCCATAATCCAGTATTATGTTTTTCACTTAGTTCCCCAGATTGTTCCAGTTCGAGCCATTGGCTACTCTTTTAGGATATCAGAAATATTGTCTCCTGTTTTCCTTTGCTCTGCCTCCATCGCTGTTCTTGTTTTGTTCTGAGCATTTCCTTCAGGCTCATCTTGAATATTCCCTGCCCCAATCTCAGCATCAGCTGTTTCTCCAAGGAGTCGTGCTTCCTTTTACCGGAGAGGGGAATGGTATTAGAAACCAGGATCTGGGCACTGGGGCTTACCGAAATTTTATGCTCAACCAATATTAGTTCTCCCCCTCCCTTTGGTAGAAGTGAGGCACGTGTGGTACAGCACCTCCACACTGCCCATCCTCGTCTGTCACCGCCCTGGCGCTAGCTGATGAGCCTGGCTCACTGGAGCTGACTGGGCAGAAGTCAGCCCAGCCGGCCAAGTCAGCGGATTCAGTGAGCTCAGCTCAGGTAAAACTCTGTGCGGTGGTTGGAGCTGTGAGAACTTTCCCTCATGGCAGCCAGCCCTCTAGAATCCAGTGCTGTAGAAATCCGGGACAAAGAAAGGACAGTGCAATCTAAGAGCATTTGGAAAAAGCTGCTTATGTAAGATTGGATCCGAGCTAAGTTTATTCCAGATAAGGAGAAGAGAATAAAGGTGTAGAAGTATGAACAGATACCTTTTAGTAGATAAGAAGAGGCCTGAAATTAATGAAGGACTTTAGCTTTTTGGGTTTATTTTAAATGTGAAATTGGGTCTATTGATCTTGGTGGGGTGAGGAAAATGGGCTACTGCCAGCTTGCTTTGGCTGTCCTGAGCCAATTGTTAACTTTTCAGGAATTTTGAGGACATGTTGCTAGCTTGAAATCAGCCAAGGTGGGAATGTTTACACTACAGAAATCTGCAAATGCTACCAGTCAGGGCTCCTCTCTCCCCTCCCACTGGCTATTGAACATTTTCTTGCAGACATAACTTTGCAAGGAAAAATTACATAATTTTGTCAAAGTTAAATTGTAGGTGAGGTCCCTATATATCTCTGTAGCTTAGCCCTTCTAATTAGGATTTCAAGACACAGCTTCACCCATCATGGAGGAACGACTTGCTCTAGCTATCTAAAAATCTGGTATGTACCCTGACTCTGAGTTTCTTTTTCCCTTTTGCACTTTTTTTCCATATATAGTCTTTTAATGCTTTGAATTTTCTGATGAAAACTGTTAAAAAATGGTTACAATGAGATGTATGAATGAAAATTGCATTTTACTCCTTTTTGTTTAAAACTCTGACAGCCGAAAATATTGTAGATAAGTAGGATATTTGGGACCTTCTAATAGCCATTCTGTCTAAGTCAGTTGGAAATGTATGACTCATCCTCCTACCTTGCCTGTACAGTGTGAGACCTGTCAGCACCCGACAGTGGTTATTAGCGTCATAAGCAACATGGCCATAGGCCTTCTGTCCTCTGCTGTGGTTGGGTTGGCCTGAAGGTATCTTTCTCTTTCTTATCAAGAATACGAGAGCCATGGTCAAGTGGCTCAGTCGGAGCATCGGTGTTGTCTTGTACACCGAAAGGTTGCAGGTTCAATTCCCGGTCATGGCACATACCTAGTTTGTGGGTTCGATCCCTGGTTGGGATATGTATAGGAGGCAACCAGTGGCTCTCTCTCTCTTTCTCTCTCTCTCCCCTCCCATCCTCACCCCCTTCCTCTGTCTGTAAAGCAATAAACATATCCTTGGGTAAGGATTTAAAAAAAATAATATGTGAAAAAATGGTATCATTTTTCTTCAGTTGAGAAACCATGATTCAGCATCATTCTGTTTGCAGTAGGTAATGAAGCCCTGTAATAGCTTGGCTTTTGTAAGGCTGATACCCGAGTAATCTGTGGAATAGTGCGATGCAAATAGGGACAGTTTTCATGAGGTCACCTCTTGTGCGTGATATTTGGTATTAAGTGTTATACAGCATTAGACTCAGAAGAGTTATGTTTCAAGAGAGTCAACTAAAAGTGGCCCTACATGTGAGCAAGGAAAGCAGGGTCAGAGTGAGAAAGAGACTTCGGTTACCCAGGTTCTGGGTTTTCACTGTCATTCTGTGTTCCTTCCTGTATCCTCCCTCAGAATGGTGAACTTTCCTAACTACTCTTCCTGCCTGTCACTGACTGTACTCTTGATCGACTGTCGAATTGAATCTCTGAGCTGGTAGCACTTGGAAAGGATTATGACACATTCTGGCCATGTAATCACAGGAGCGCTCATATTCTCTGTAGTCTGGAAGATTGCGAGATGTGGAGGCTCGACTGTTACGGGCCGCCCGGAACCCTGAAGCTAGGTGGCAGCTCCTCAGCTGCTCCCGTAGACCAGCCCTCTCGAGCGTGAATGACGTGGACCCTCGTGGAACATCTTGCTCCAAACAGATCACCTGAACAGCTCCCTTTAGTAACCACAAGTCTCTTTTTCTTCTTTTTTAATTGTGGTAAACATATGGGACACAAAATTTACTATTTTAAGTGTATACAGTTCACTGACGTTAAATACATTCATATTGTTGTATAATCATCACCACTCTCATCTCCAAAATGCTTTTCATCTTTCAGGCTGAAACTTCGTACATATTAAGCAGTAACTTTCCATCTCCCCTTCCCTCAGCCCCTGGCAACCACCATTCTACTTTCTGTCTCTGTGCCTTCGACAGCTCTTATTAGTGGAGTCATACAATATTTGTTCTTTTGTGACTGGGGTATTTCACTCAGTGTAACGTCTTCAGGGTTCACCCATGTTGCAGCGTATAGTCAGAATTACCTTCCTCTTAATGGCCGAGTAATGTCCCATTGTGTGTATACATCATATTTTGTTTATTTGCACTTGGGTTGCTTCCACCTTCTAGTTGTTAATAATGCTGCTATGAATATAGGTTTATAAGTACCTGTTCAAGTCGCTACTTTCAATTTTTTTAGCTATATACCTAGAAGTGGAATTGCTGGATCATATGGTAATTCTATAGTTAATTTTTTGAGGGACTGCCATACTGTTTTCTGTAGTAGATGTACCATTTTGTAGTCCCAGCAATAGTGCACAAGTACTGCATTTTCTCCACAGTCTGGCTAACTCGTGTTATTTGCTGTTCTTTTCTTTTTTAAATTTGTTTTATTATTGTTATTGTTGTTGTTTATAATAACCATCCTAAGTGGTGTGGTTTTGGTTTGCAATTCCCTAATGATTAGTGACATTAAACATTTTTTTCATGTGGATTTTGGCCATTCGTATGTCTTTGGAGAAATACCACTTCCAGTCCTATTCCCTGTTTAATCAGGTGGTGAGTTTTTGTTGCACAGAGGTCTTCTTGCTTGCCTCGGTAATGTACTACCTCAAGAGGCTGCTGAGCATTTGCCTGGGGTTCTGTGGGGCAGCCTTTTCACACTGTGATGCAGAGATGGGTGTGCAGGGACTTGCCACTCTGGAAAACTCCACCTGACGTTGAAAGATTTGCCCTTCCTGCATGTTGGAAAGGAAGTTTGGTGTGGTGGGTGGATGCTGCAGAGATAAGCCATTCACTGCTTTTGGATACTGTGTGCTATTGCCATCTAACTTTTTACTAAGTAAAAATACAGTCTTTTGGGGGGGAAGTAGGAAGCGGAGATTGTGCCTTAAAATTCCCCAGTACAGCTGGCCCTTGAACCGCTCAGGGGTCCGGAGTGCTGCCTGCTGCCCAGCTGAGGTCCGCTGTAACTTCTGACTTCCCAGCAATGCAACTGCGGACAGCCTGTGTTGACCAGAGGCCTCACCAGTAACATACACAGTCAGCACAGACTTTGTATGTTATATGTATTATATACTGTGTTCTTACAATAAAGTAAGCTAGAGAAAAGAAAATGTATTAAGGAAATCATAAGGGAAATACATTTATAGTACTGTGCATATTTATTGAAAAAAATCTGTGCGTGAGTGGACACATGTACTTCAAACTCACGTTGTTCCACTGTATAATGATATTCTAGACCAAAGGTTCACAGACTCTGATGGTGACCCATATCCCACCTCACCTGTTTTGTCAATAGTTTTATTCTCACATAGCCATGTGCTTCTGTGTAGTATTGTCATGGCTGCTTTTGTGCTGCAGTGACAGAGCTGAGTAAAAATGCCTAAAATATTTGCTCTCTGGCCCTTTACTGTAAAAGTTTGCCAGCACTTGGCTATTTTAGACATTTAAAAGATACCATTTTAAAAATTATAATGTAGTGATGTTGGTTGCTGACCATCTGACTGTTCATGCTATACTTGAGCACTTTGGAATATTTAAAAAGCTCACATAGATATAAGATATTATGGCTCTTAAGCATATACTGAACTTCCAACTTTGTGTCCGGACTGTGTTCTGTAAGCCTTTGTTATTTGATGGGGGCACTAGCTTTTGCATCCAGATCACCAGTGCCGCTGCCAGATGTGACAAATGTTTCTAACACAGGCAGCACTTTTTAAAGTCACAGTATCTAATCTGTCCTTTCCTCTGTGATATTTCCCATTTACATTGAACTTTGGTGAAGTAGCTCTGATCTTTAGCTGCAGAGAGAAGAGTTATACTGCAGGGACGTGGCCCTAAAGGGTAGGGCGCAGAGAGCTTTCTGCCTTCACTCTAAAAATAGCATCTGCCTCTCTCCCCCCTCCCTCCAAGTCGGAGGTGCAGCTTCGCTAAGGCAGTGATTGCCAATTTTGGAATTTTGAAATACTGTTGGTTAGATGATTTTTCTCTGCCTTCTGTTCACATCCTTTTGACCATTCCTACCACAAACATGCTAACTGCTGGAAGAATCGTTAAGGTATATAGACACTGTCTTCAAGGAGACTATATGGTGTGTTTGGCAATTCAGGAATATTAAACTTGAACTTTAAAATATTGTATATAATGCCCTTTGATACCATTGGATATCTTACACACACACACACACACACACACTCACAAATAACGCCCCCCACAATCACAGACACCCAGACACTCATGAAGCTGTGAGCCACACGCACCTGAAGGTGTTTTCTTCCGTAGAGTGGCAGGGTAGTAGTCATTTGGTGTAATCCAAACGAGATCCCAGTCATGGATGAATCTGGTAAGCTGTGACCTTTTGCTAGATATAGTATTTATCTAAAGGAGAAATGGAGCTCTCGTCCTGTTACATAGAATATTACTGCCTGAACTGAAATTAGTTAGCCAAGTGATGGGCATTGGTTGTAAGAGTGCTGGTATATTAAAAACTTTGTAGCCTTTTTTCTTTACTTTTTGAGAAGGAGAGTTGACCTCTTTTCTTTCTAATAATGAGTGTTTTCCCCAGATCTGGTTCTCCAACCTGTAGTGATTTTAATTACTTTCCTTGAAAACCACTCCCAGAATACTATTTCCCCCTTCAGTTACAGACTTTAATGTAAAAACAGTCTGGTGCGAGTCGCTTTACAAATGATTTTCTTCAGTTGATATGAGGGCAGTCTTTCCTTATTGTTCTATTTGTACGTTTTTACTCCCTACGGACAGATCTCTACTGAAGTTCATGGTTCGTACTTATAACCATCACTTCATTTTATTGACAATTCAGATACTGCCCTATGAAGTATGAGTGACTTCTAAGAACGCCTTGAAGTCAGTCAAGCACTTAGTAAGCATGCTTTCTTATCGACGATCCAATTAGAATTTATTCATTTCTGCAAATTTTGCATGTCTGTTGTGTATGCCAGGCACTAAGATAGGATTTGGGAATACAGAGACAAATGATATAAATTTCAGGCTCCTGGAGCTGGGCCACAACTTAGTGGGGGCTATGCAACCCACAAAAATTTGTAATGAAATTTGAAAATTGCTCCTTGTACAGAATTGTACAACATGTAGTATTAAGTCTGGGGAATTTGTGAATTTACTTAAATCTTTAAATCAAGTTAGACTCTGGATAAATATATCAAATGCATAAATACTATTTATATATTCTGACCTAATAAATGGAAAAGTTGATGAACTAAAATGCACCCCTTACCATCAGTGGCCTTCAGCAAAGCCAGTGTCTTGTGCCATTATTGCCCCTGCACATTCTTGGTGTTTGAGTCACCGACATTGCGTTTAGGTCAGATGAGAACGTGTATATCTGCCACGCTGTGATAACTAAGTAAAATGCTGATGGAGATCATTTGAGATCGTCTCTATGCTGTTGATTGCATGCTTGTGGCTCATAATCAGAATGATGAAGAGTAACTGTTAGACCGACTTGCCAAGGCTACATTCTGTGTCCCTGCGACTGTCAGCACTTCGGTCCTGCTGTTCTGCCTGAAGAACGCTTGTCTGGCACCTGTCGGACGGCTGAAGCACAACTTACTGCTGAGTGCCATGGAAAACTTCATTCCAGCATCCTCGCTTGCTGCTCCTGAAAAATAACCCGAAAAAGTAATATCTGATTATTGAGAGGAAGCAAGTGCTTATTTTTTGTGTTTGAGAGACTCCTACATATTGCAGCTTTTCTCTGAAAATCCACAAGCACCTTGCCGTGATTATCTCTTTTCTCTTCAGTCGTGAAACCGAGCCAAACCTGGTTTTGAGTTCTTGCTTTGTCACTTATTGGATAAGTGACCTTGGATAGGTTACTTGTCTTGAACCTTGTTTTTGTCATCTGTACAATGGGCTAATAGAACCTGTTTTATAGAGGTTTTGTGAGGATCAGAGCTAATAAGTGAAAACGTGGCACACAATAGCCGCTCATAAGTGGTAGTAGTTAATACTAAGGAATTCAGTCCTTACTCAGGGGGACACTACACAATGGCAAGACAAAATTTTCCGAAGTCTGTAGTTCAAAAATATATTGCAAGTGTGGAATAGATAGTATCAGCACAGTGTTTTTGGGCAGGTCATACTTACCAGAGACACACAGTTGGATGAGGATGTTGGAATCCAGCCCACAGTGTTTGACAGGGAGGCCTGCGATGCAGAATGTGTTCTGGGCCGTCCCGTGTAGACTGTCAAAGGGTGCGAAGGTCCCTTTGAAAGCAAATGGAACAGTGCGTCGTTTAGCTTTGACTGCATAACAGGGATGTTACATAGCACACAGCAGAGCTTCACCGTCTGGTTCTGTCTCAGGGAGAAGTGGTGACCACAAGAGAGATTAAGCAAAACAAAAACTGTTTCTATAAGAAGCTCATTTTAGATGCGGGGACCTCTCCTTGGCTCCTGAGTTGTACCATTGAAAGAGATCCATCAAGAACAGCCCAGTCCATGTCCCATGTGAAGGGTCTAGTGTGAGTTGCCGAAGAGATGCTTTCTCTGATTCCATCTGACACGAGAATTTACGGTCTGTCTTCTTATTTCCTCATGCCGATTCTATTACACATGGTCAAATAGAATCACAGAAGCCTCTCATGAGAGCATGAACCCCACCAAAAATTGTCACTTCCCCTGAAAATTGCGTAAACTGGACAAGGGATGAACTTTTAGGGAACTTTTGTTGGGAGGTAGCATGTGAAGAGGTTATCTTGCCTGTTCATTCATTGTAGATTCTAGTTTCAGAAATCAAACTGTATTTCCCTACTTAGTTTCTCCACTTTTGACCTCTCCGGGATATTCCGGCTGGTGCTCGATTTGGCATTTCTCTGCTGCCACAACATGTTCTGTCTTTCTTTCTCTGCTGCTTTCTGCCCATCCCCGCCCTGCCTCCCCAGTCGCCACCCCCGTGCCCGCCTGCCTGCTTGTAGGAGCAGTGTTGGCAGGGTTTAGAAAGGGTTAGTTACATTCATAACTGGAGGAGGAATTAGCTCCACACTCTTTGCTGATTCCGAGGATGTATTCACTCTCCCAGCCTCCTCCCAACGGCGGTGTTTTCTGAGTGTGGCTAGTCAGTCACATCTGTAGGTAGAGCACAGTTCCCGCAGTCGAGTACCAGGCTGTGCCATGCAGCTCAAGTCAGCTGCTACAAATGTTACATCAAACCAACCATTCTCTTTGAGAAGGAAGTTAGATTAGAAATATTAACACTGCCCACACATTCCAGCTCTTGGTATCTTCTAAATATGGTAAAGTCTGTTTTTTTTGTAAGGTTTTGAAGATCATACGATGTGATTATGACTTTAAGGTCACTCAGGAATTTGTCCTTTTTAGTTTAACTTTCTCCATGTCATTGAGTAAATACACTGTGACCAGACTGAAAATGGGGACACTTCCCTAAGTCAGTGCTGGGATCTCCCACTTGAAATGGCATCTCTGTCCGTCGTTAGCCCTAGTCTTTAACGTTTTGTCTCCTCTTAATATATTGGGAACTCACTGAATGTTGTAACTTGTGATATTTGCTATGTATAAGTGCTAGTTAGTATTCTTCCAGGCTACTCCCATTTAAACCAAAACAATCTCTGTTGTTAACACATCTTATTTATACAATCTGCCTTTGCAATCTTGACAAAAATGTAGAAGAAAGAACCACGTGCTACCTCACATGTAGTCTTTTCTCACAAATGTGGGACACTTTGGTAGATTCTGTAAATTCAGCAAATACATGTTCAATGTTCACTCCTTCCAGTGCAGTGCTCTCGCATGTCCTTAAAAATTGGCATGGAGGTGGGCGCACTGGTATTCAAAGAGGTTTATGCTATATCAAACGAAATGTTTTCCAACTGCAGAACAATGGGAAGACTATCATAGTATATCGTGAATAAATAGTATATATGTATAGGTAATTTTACATATTTAAGCACATGTCTAATAAACTGTGTGTGCTTGAGCACAGGAGAGAGCCCGGAGCCGTACATACCAAAGTGTTCATAGTAATTATTAACGGGACTTCTGCTGATTTCTATCATTTGGGTGGTTTCTGCCTTATCTACATTATCTGATTATTCACAGCAAACGGTTTTACTTTGTTCTCATTTTCCTGAACTAATTTGGGGGAGGATGGGGGGAAGAATACAAGTACTGACATTTTGGTAAATTATGAGTTATGAAAATCTCTCCCGTGTGTTCCTTCTCTGGTGCTACAGATATGTAGACATGTTGTACCACATGGCATTAAAGCTTTTTCTTTTTAAGTCTCGTCTATGTGCCAAGCAAGCACTGCGCTAGGAACTTGAGACACTGTACAAAGTGGGTATTTTTGTTACCATTATGCCAATGAGGGGAGGGTGCCGAGAGTTTAGGTAACTTGAATCACACAGCTGTTGTGTGATGGAGCTGTGATTCAGAGTCAGGTCTGACTCGGAAATCAGTTTTGTGGTCTTCACGATGCTTCTTGTAGACCTCTTGTCTGCCTTTAGGATGAAAAGGTTAATGTATGTGAGTGCATTGTAAAGTGTTGCTTTAAAAAGAAGATGCTCAGAGGTTTTACCAGCGTGCACTATCTTTCACTGCATGTGCTGTTTCCCTGTCGTGTTTTCAGTTAGAGTATAACCTTCTCAAGAGGTGGAATCTCATCGTGTCAGCAGCCCCCGCCTCTCCTGGCGCAGTCTGACAATACAGCGGCGCCTTCGCTCTGGGACCGTGAGTTGTGCCTTTCAGGTTCTGAGAAACTGGGGCTGAGAATCTGCCACCAGTGGACATGCTCAGGAGTAGACTCCCCATACTGCCCTGGTGGCCGGGCCTCTCTGCCTTCTAGCACAAGGGAGGAAAGGTGGTGGCCTTCATAGAGCTCCTGGACTTACTCCCAACGCTGTGGGATCATGTGAAAATTGCCTGTCTCAGGAACTAGCCTAGCTTTGCCTCACATCTCCGCCCCAGCCCCCAAACCTGCAGAGGCATCTTTTAGACACCCTCTGCAAATTTTTTACAACTTCGATCTTGAGTGTGGTTCCTTACGTGATATAGATTCCACAGGCTGTTGCCATCACTCCCTTATCTCCCTTTGTCTTTCAGGCTTCCTCTTCAGCCTGTACACCAACTCAGTTCTTTCCCACACTTTATCTCAGGCACCGGGGCTTCCTCACGGGATTACTCAGGCGGCCTGATACGTGGCCCCCAGTGCCTCTCTGCCAAGTCCACATTCCCATCTGAGCCCAATTATGGGATCCCTCGGGGTCACTGACTTCAGTGGGGGATGCGTGGAGTTGTGGGTCCACCGTCTGGGAAAGGGCAGAGTGCAGTCACGGGCACTCTATACATCTCCAATTAGCCACATGGCGGGGACATGGACGTGGCATTTTAAAATATCCACCTAAAAATGCGTTTCTTAAGCACCACAGTTCACGTTCCTTCGTCATCACGCTCACATCTCTTGTGATAAAGGAATCACGCATAGGATTGCTTTCTGGGTATTAATTGTTCAAAGCTCTTTTTGAAAATTCGTGCAGTCAGCCACAGCAGTGTGTGTCCACTGTTGCTCAGACATTCGCTGTGCAGCTAGCAACTGCCACAGTGCCAGGGGCTACTGTTAATCACAATCTGTAGGTCTGCACACCTGTGCTGGGTTACAGAATGGACTTAATGTTGTGTAAATCTTCTTCTCTTCCAGTTTTCCAAAGAAATTAGCTCGTTTCTGGGTGCAGAGAAACCAGTCTGCTGTCTTCATAGGGTGAGTGATCCTTTGACTTTTTATGTATTTTTGCACTCATCAAAATCACATCCAATCACTGCCGTGCTAAGAAACAGTGCCTGACAGCACATGTTCTCTAGAAGTTTCCTTCCCTTTGGAACCCAGATGTTCTTCTACTCGTCACATCTCTTCCTCCCTTCCGAGGCGGTGGCTCCCCCTTGTTTTTTCTGCTGTTTCTTTTTGCTGTTCACACGTGTTGCCTCTTGTGAGTTGCCACCATCACTGCTGTTACCGAACAGCTTGCAGGGAGAATGACAGAAGAAGCTTCTTTTTTTCAGTGACTGTTGCACAGAAACATGGCCATGGGCAAGGGGAAACCATTTGTTTTGTCCACAGGGCGCTCCACCCTTTCAGTAATACCCTGGCAGAGAGAGCACTAGATGCGACCTGAGGGTCCATCTGGACGAACCCTATTTACGACACCTACCACGGCCCAGAGGGCTTCATGCCCCTGGCCTGAGGGCTTCTCAGACAGCAGCAGAGCTGGGGTCACGAGAGAGGCATTTGACTCCCAGCTGCATGGTCTCTGGTTCCCCCAGGCCTCTCCACAGAACTGTCTTTTGAATCCCAGTTCCTTCTAAGGATACAGAATTATAGGTGGCTGAACCTGAGGTAATACCAATAAACTAACGGTAACATCCCTCCAAGGCACGCGTCAGGAGTGTCCCAGTTTAGCTGTTTAACTTTCTAGAAACCACACTAGGCTACTACCAGGAGAAGCAGTGGAAGGGACAGTCCCAGAGTACTTCTGTGATGCGCCTCTTCTGAAAGGGCACATTTTTCTCTGCACCTTTCCCAAACCACTGATTTGCAATGCCGCATTATGTGGGGAGACTCGGGGCTAAATCTGTGTTGCAGCTAGAGACCGTGATGCAGCTGTGCACTGGCCAGCTGCAGTCCTGCACACCCCCACTCAGGACTTTCTGCACCTGCAGGGTAATGCCTAACAGGTTTCTTACAGCATAGTGTGAACCTGGCCTACCATCGTAGAGACTTTCAGAGGAATGTTTCTTCATTTAAATAAACAAAAAGCTATACCGTTTTTAACACAAGCATTCAGTTATGCGGTGTGATAGAGAGAAGTGTGAGAACACAGTTCTCCACTGGAATCCCAGAAGGTGGACTTGCCTGTGGTTCTGTCAAAGATTCCTGTGCTAGATCTGGCTCTGGATCATGGTCACTGATGTTGGTGAGCTAAGCGCACTTGTTTCGAAAACATTTCACCTCACTGGGCATTGGCTCAAGTGCAGTACTGAGAGCCCGAGTCTACTGTTTCATCTCACTCATCAACGTAATCATTTTACCTTAACACGTAGAGGCGTCTTCTCAGCCCTAACCACAGGTGTATGTAAGGAACCTAATGTGTCTCCTTATTATGGTACAGGGATGGTCTGCTTTCTACCAACGCCCTGAGCGGAATTGAGAATACAGGTTGCTGATTCACTGACTTATGACTCTGACATAGATCTCTTCTGTCCCCATATGCTTGGTATGCATGAGTGTGCATTCATTAGAAGTGTGAACCCAAGGGTTCCCATTTCCTCATCTTACCCTAAAAAGCCCAAAAGGTTTATGCCCAGAGCACAGCGTCATATGGTGTGGGTCGTTGAGATCTGCTGCTCTCAGTGGGTGGTCGGGGGGCTAAGCATCTCTGTGGCATCAGGAGGCTAATAAGACTAAAACAGAGGACAACTAAGGACCTTCAGAAAGTGGGGAGGTGCCAGATTCCATGCCTACTTGTACTATTCTTTCAGTAAAGAATGAACTGGCAGAGAGGGGTCTGAGTTAAGAATGGTAAAGCGATAAAATAAGACCACCTGAGCTGATGCTGACCACTTGTGGCTCCACTGGGGTCATAAGTCATTTGACATTGACAGTCAGGAGCCATCAAATTATTACCCAACATATGATACGCTTTTTGCTTCTACCAGTGGTGGGGGGCTGGCAGGGGAACTCAATACAAACCGAGGCCATGAGTTTCTTACTTAAAAAGCAGCTGCAGGACTGGTCCAGGCACTTTGGGTTGGTACCATGCAAATCCACATGCCACATGCATGTACACCTTGTCAAACACGAGTGGCTGGGTTCCGTTTCATGCTGTGCAGCAGGGCTGGACCCTGAGACAATGCTGCTGTTGTTCTTAGCTAAGCTTGCACTGTGCTCACCATCAGTGGTACCCCTTTAAGGGAAACCTAGGGAAATGCTCTTGCCAGCGCTGAGATTTTATTTGCTAGAGGCCAAGTAGCAGTGGCATGTATTGGTTCCATAGCAACATGTCTGTGCAGCCGGAAAAAATACAATGACTGTGGCAGCCAGCGTATTCTGGGCAGGACAAGTGCAGCCCTGACACCCCCGTTTATTTTTACCCTATCCTGGCTTGACTTTCCCTCCTGTAGAGCATGTGGAGTTCGTAATTGTTACCATCTATCCCTGCTGTTAACACTTGCCTCCTTTCTCTCTGGAGCTTGGGGCTGGGTGAAGGAGGAGGCAGTGTCTGTAGTAAAATTCTGCAGCCCCTGGGTGTGCCAGCAGGGCTGGCAGAACCTCTCTGCCTTCGTGAGCGAAAGTAGGTGGAGAGTCTGTGCTTTTCACCCTCCCTGCAGCGGAGCTGCTCTGTGAGAAGGCGCAGTGGGCTCAGCATTTCCTGTCCGGTGTGGTCAGCTGCTCCTGGCTGGAATGTGGGCAGTGAACTGGAGCAGTGTGCAGTCTGGGGAAGCAGAGCACCCACTAAGCGTGCTCCGCAGATTCAGGAGGCACGGACCAGCGCCGGGCATGCAGGGCTGCAGAGGAGGCGCGGCACGCACTGCGCACTCCGTGTCTGCTGGGGGCTTCTGCCCCAGCTGCAGGTCCTGGCTGCGGTTGCTCCAGTGTGTGTAGCTGGGGTTTTAACATTTTTCTCCCCTGTGAGACCCTCCAGGTAATCACTCTTGATTTCAAGAGAGGCTTTTCCCCTCCTCAACTCCTGAAGCATTTTGAAAAATCTTTGCCATCTACTTGACACTTGTCTTGGATTTCCTTTTTTGATGCTTAAGTTTTGGGAGCCTGAGCAATCTTTCTAGGTAGAGGATGAGGCCTTCAGGGTCAGGAACTATCTATCTTATTCTGTCTTTTTTTTTTTTAAATTTCTGCGATACTCAGAACTGAGCCCTGTAGATGGTAACCATGCCATCGGTATGTCTTCATGAAAACAATATAGTCCCGTCCTATCTCATAAGGAAGCTGTGAAGCAAGTATGTAAATAAATTGAGTGTTTTTTGAATTCTTCAGAGAAAAGAGAAATTAAAAAATTCTTTACTCTAGTGTGGTTTTTAAAAACATGTATTCAGTAGATATGAAATCACAAGGTAAAAATATCTCAAGGCTTCCCATTTCCCCATCTTCCTCTTTGTGGCTACCAGCCGTGAACTGTGTAGCCTGTATTTTTATGCTGTCACTGAAATCACTCTTTTTCCCAGCCCAGCCCCCCAGTGTTCACTACTTCTATTGAATTCACCTTATTATACTGTTTGGGCCAGACTTTTCAGTCAAATACTGAGCAATGTCTTTGGAGCTATTAAGTAAGAGACGTGAAGGAGTTTTCATTAAGGTGACAGGTTTGAAAGATTTGGATAGTGGTTCCTAATTTAGTTTTGAGGTGTCTGTTGGGAGAAGGAAGGCTTTTATTGTATAAAAACTTTTATCTTAAGAGTTCTCCTCCCTTCCCAAGTTCTAAGCCAACTGAGAAATAAGACAAGTGTAATAAGGCAGATGGAGGCCAATATGAACTTTTTTGATTGATAACAGTTAACTGAATTAGAAATTGTATCTTGGGTTGAGAGCCAAAAGTGGAATTCTACCTCCGTATTCCCCAGGCTGGGCCTGGTAACAGTTCACCTTCAGGAGAGTTTTGAGTCTTTGAGTAGGTCACTGTGTGTGTGAAGAAAGAAGGAGAAAGACACCAAAATTCACCTCCCCTCCCCATTCCTGTGCTCAGAATTCTAACTGTGCCCAGGGGAGTTAACGTTACCCAGGGAGAGGCGTGGACCCCCACGCTAGCTCTAGCTCCCAGCCGATCCTCACTCCACATCCTCGGGAAAGAAAAGCAGAGGGACTAAGAGGCCGGGAGGGTTTAGGGGACGTCCTCTGCAGAGAAAACGGGGTAGCGAATGGAGTTCCCCTCTAGCTCTGCTCACATCTCTCACTCTCTACACTTTAGTCAGGCAGTCTACCCCTAGTCTCACTTTAGCCATCTACCCACTGTGTTTATTCCTAGCTCTTTGCTTTATATATTTGTTCACTGGTTTATTGTTAGTCTCCTCCATTAAAATACCAGCTCAGTGAAAGCAAAAGCCTTTCAGTCTCATTTACTGCTGTATCCTGGTACTTAAAACTGTGCCAAGCACATAGAAGGCGTTTGATAAATATTCACTGAATGAATAAGTGAGTGAGTATTGTTTTCAGCCTCTTTGCACACCCCTTGATTTCCTGGAGGTCCCGGTACCATCTTGCCTGGCAAGCACCTATTCGTATTGTAAGACTTGGTTCCGCTACTTTTCCCAGCCTCCCTCCTTCCGAGGTGAAGAGCACTTTCTTGTTTGTAGCTCACCAGTTGCCAGTTGATGTGCACATGTGTGTGTGTGTCTGCCTGTGTGCATGTCTGCATCTGTTGTGTTATTTTGTGTGTTCTCTCTCTCTCTGTTTCGGTCTACAGCTCTAACACTTCAGTTCACTTACTTGTTAACATATAATCCTTACTGGAATGTACACTCCTTGGGAACTGGGCAGCCTCTTTTTCACCCTTGTTTCTCTACTATCCGCCCTGTAGTAGCTGCTCAGTTAATAATAACATTAGCATTCTAAGGATTCACAACATGCCAGGTGCTGCTATATCTTACTACAGTTGACTCCTGAACAATTCAGGGCTAGGAGTGCTGACTCTCCCCCGTGCAGCTGAAACCTTGCACATTAACTTTTGACTCCTCAAAAATTTAACTACCAATAGCCTACCATGGATGAGAAGGAAGCCATGCCAATAACATTACAGTCCAGTGACACACATTTTATATGTTATATGCATTATACACCATATTCTTACAATAAAGTAAGCTAGAGAAAAGAAAATGTTATTAAGAAAATAATAAGGAAAATACATTTACACTATTTATTGGAGAGAAGTGTGTGTGAGTGGCCCTGTGCACTTAGACCTGTTTTGTTCAAGGGTCAACCGTACTGAAAACAACTTTAAGTATCCTACATATGTTAACTTGCATAATTTTCATAACAGCCCGACAAGATACATTTTCACTCTCCCTTTACACGGTAGGGAGACTGAGGGCCTAGGGTCTCTCAGCTTGTCTGATTCCGTAGCGTATTCTCTGCTCACTCTCAGAGAGTGACTGTGAACAAGGGAATGAAGGAGGATCCTAGAAGCCAGACCTCTATCACTGAATAGGGCCACAGCCATTGGATCGACCTAAATGAGTGTGAATGACAGCCTGTGATTGCCCACGGTTGGCACAGAATCCCAAGGCCACAACCGAAGCTTCGTCCCCAGACAACCCCCTGAAGTCTTATTGTAGCTATTGCACTTCATTCCTGACTGTCCATACCAGCAGGGTGGTGTTGGTTAATGAAAATAAGTGATTTTCATTATATTTTGGGAATTCTTTCCTAATGTGAAAATATTAAGTCATCAGTTATGAGTTAAACAGTTACTGGGTTTCGGGTTCATGACTGCATTTGGGGGGGAGGGAGGGAGGGGTGTGAGGGGAGGGTGAAGAGGAAAGCCCTGGTGAATAAGCCAAGGCTGCTGCATTCAGGAGGCTCTAGCCTAGCTGGGGGGGCGAGGCATGACTACAGGCAAAATTAAGAAAGTTACAGGAAATAACGGCAGTAAGTATGAGCACTATCACATGATTAATTGCCAGTCAGTGGAATTTGAGAAAATGAAAGTTGCTGCGTTAGTTGGGGTAGGACGGGCTCGTGCTGTGGGAAGAGCCAAGCCTAGACGCGCACTGGGCTTCAACACAATACAAGTTTGCTTCCCACTCATGCAGTGTCCGCTGAGGGTCTGCGGTCTCTCCAGAACCGCTGTCTCCTTGTGGACTTCTGGGGTGCAGGCGGCTTTGGTTTTTCAGTCCTGCCATCTAGAAGTCTCCTTCAAGATCACAGGGGAAAAGAGAAAAACGGAAGACTTGTG
This sequence comes from Tonatia bakeri, assembly GCA_004024845.1. Taxonomy (NCBI): domain Eukaryota; kingdom Metazoa; phylum Chordata; class Mammalia; order Chiroptera; family Phyllostomidae; genus Tonatia; species Tonatia bakeri. The sequence continues at coordinate 210,256 of PVIA01001416.1, forward strand.
ACAGCAATTAGATGCTTCAAAACTTTGTCCTGGTCCCTGGCTGGTGTGGCTCAGTGGATTGAGTGCAGGCCTGTGAACCAAAGGGTCACCTGTTTGATCCCCAGTCAGGGCACATGCCTGGGTTGTGGGCCAGGTACCCCAGTTATGGGCGTGCCAGAGGCAATCACACATTGGTGTTCCTCTCCCTCCCTTCCCCTCTCTCTGAAAATAAATAACAATAAACTCTTTGGAGAAAAAAACAACAACTTTGTCCTGGGAGGGACACCTGTCACCTGCTGTGTCCTAGACATGGTATGCAGCCTTTTTTACAGCTCATGTCATCCCAGTCCTCTCTTTCGTTTGTGTTTCTCTCCACCCAGTACACAGTAGTTGCTCAGCCACTGTTTGTCCGGTGAAAGGCTGAGCGAACATAAGAATGAATTTTCACTTATGCCTGATAGTGTTTATAGCAGTAGTGCACATGATAGCCCCCAGAGCCCTGGAAAAATTAAATCCAGCTAAAAAAATCTTTACTAAAATTGCCCTGGCCAGGTAGCTCAGTTGGTTTGAGCGTTGTACCCATATGCCAAGGTTGTGTGTTCGATCTCTGGTCAGGGCACACGTAAGAATCAATCAATGAATACATGAGTAAGTGGAACAACAAATTGATGCTTCTCTCTCTTTCTCTCTCTCTCTCAAATTAATAAATAAATAAGATATTTACTAAAATTAAAAGAGTATTAATAAGAAATATCAACATAACTTACACTAAGAAGCTATGGCAAATGGAAAAATCATAAAGATATGGACAGATGAGATCCAGTTCAGTTGGCATTTGAGCTCATGCTAAAGCCCCAGCCTTCTAGACTTCAGCCCTGGTGTAGCCACATCACTTACTTCCCAGTTCGTGTGTCACCGGTGTGAGCCTGCCTTTCTAGCCTTGTTCCCTCTGAACGAGGTGGAGGTCACTGTCCTCACTTACAAATTAAGAACCCTAGTGAGGAGAGGTTAACCTGGGCAGGATACTGCCGTGATTCCAACCCAGATCCGTCAGATTTTCTCACACTTGCACCTGCTCCCTCATACCCTGTGTCCTGCCGAACAGGCAGCATCTACTCCAGGTCCATGGAGATGTAGTTGCAAACAGGAGCAAAACACATGCTGAGCAAAGCGTAGCAGCTGAATGGGACAAATAAGTTGCAAGCTGTATGTATGAATCAACATGGAGAGAGGAGGGTTCATGGAGAGAAAGTAAGGGGAGGCATTGGAAAGGCAGGTTGGGGTCATGCCACATGTGTGGACCAGACTCCGGGGCCTCTCAACCACGTCTTGCTATGGAATAATAGTTGGTTAAAAGAAACACGAGTGCAGGGAAAACCCGTGATCATGGCCCTAACAGATCCTAGAAAATGGCGCTTGTATATTTCTGGTTTGGGGTGGTAGTGGTGGAGAGGGAGGGGCCTGAGCTCTCTGCCTGTTACTGTTTAAACGAGGGCAGGGCAGTGCTGTGGAGAGGGACTTGCTGGAGTGGGGCGGGGGGAGGGAATGGGGGGTGAGAGCGGTGGAGGGTGGTCATCAATGGAGATTTTTCAGCAAGTTGATAACCAATTGTGTTTCAGTGAGATTAGCTTTACAACTGTGTTCATGGCCCATGAGATGGTGGAACGAAAACCCAGAGATGGGGCCCCTGGTTAAGAAGTTACTGCAGGTGCAAGGAGATAAGACTTGGAACATGGCTGTGGGGACATTGCAAAGGGACAGACGTGGGAGACACTGCAAAGAAAGAGAAGAAAGAGGCGATCAAAACAGAGTGACTGTTTGAACAAAGACAAGAGGGGAGGAGTCAGAGACATGTGACTTCTTTTGAGCCCGGTTGACAGTTGATGGTGTCCTATGGTCTGTGTTTTCTTTCAGCTTATTTTAGTAACAGTGTCATCCTTAGCCAAGGCTTCTCAGGTGCAGTGGGGGGATAGCCTGAGACCAAGGGGAGCTGTCTGTGGGTAGCAGCACTGCTGTGACCGCAACCTTTGCACCCACTCCTTTCTTTTCTTGCCCGCACTCCCCAAGGTTTAAGATCAGGTCTTCAACTAGCAGCAAAATCATCTGGCTGAAATTTCATCTCCATCCTGGCCCTCTAGTGGAGATAAAATGGTTTAAATGTGGGTGAGAGTGGAATTAAATGTGTGGTGACTGCGTCTGGCCCTCGGTAAGGGATGGCTCCCCCTCTGCTGTCCCCTGCTATCGTGGCTGTCACACTCAAACGTCCTATGGCTCCGGGAAATGGGTGGTCCTGTTTTGCTGGTTGGCCAAGTTTTTGCAAGGTGACAATTTTTCTGAACTTCTCAAAGCCTCTGCACACCATTTTCTTGGTTTTTTGGTCTGACAGTAGAGAGCTAGTTTTGATTTGAGAGAAAGGAGAAAGAATGCTGTTTGGTGAGAGACAGGAAGCATGTGTTGCAGTCCCATTTTTACTGTCTTTGGCTAGTCATGTCACTTGTCATAGGTGTTGGTCTCTAGTGGCAGAGGGCCGTCTAATGGGAGAAGCTGTGCAGGCTCCAAGGGAATCACAGTGAGTGCCTGAGCCCCCAGAGCTCATCAGCCCCAGAGGGCTTCTTCCCCAAATACGGGCCGGACCTGGAGAGATGCCACCAGGGGAGGAAAGAACTCCTGATATCCTGCTTTTCTTCTCTGCTTTCCTTGTGGGTCTGGGAAGCAGGCAGCCCTGGCCAGAGGTGCAGAAACTCTGAGAGAGGGGGAGGGCTCTGATGTCCCTCTCCCTCACATGGCCAGGGCCCTTCTCACTCTGCCCTTGGTGAATTGACCCTCCTGCTTACCCCAGTTGGCATCCGAACAGCGAATGCTGCTTGCTCAGAGCTGCTCTTCCTGTCTGTGAACTCTCCGCTCTCCATGTTGATTCGCAGATAGAGCTTCCAACTTATTTTTCACATTGAGCTGCTGTGCTTTGCTCAGCATATGTTTTATCTTTTTCTCCTTGCCTTACTCTTGTTCATACCAATCAAGGCAGAGAGCCCCGCTGGGTGTGGGAGACACTTGGCATTCCTGATCATTTCATACTCATTAAATCACAACAGCTTATTAGACTGATTGGTAAGTCAGAGTCCTTTGAAATAGGAAGACGGTTAGAAGTCTCTGTCTTTTCGGAGTGGGGGAAGGGTATGTATCTAAACAGAAAGCCTGAACTACTTTTAGGTTGTTCTGTGTTGTTTTGCAGGGAGAAGGTCGGCTTTAATATTTTGTTTCCCCATCTTTTGTAGTTTCGAGTAGTTCCTCACTAATACTAGGGACTTGAAACATTTCGAGTCTCTGGTGATATCTGTATTCTTTTGATGTACTTTGCATAGAAACTAAAGCAGGAACATGCTTCAGAGTAAGCTAACCAAAACATCTTGGGCTTTTGATCACTTTCCATTAGAATGCACGCTAATCTCTGCCCTGCCAGATTTTGTTTGAAAGGACGTCGGCTCTTTAATGAAGGTAAACATGATGCTGGGTATTTAATGTCTTCTCAGTGCAGGAACTGAAAAATTCCTACGTGAGATTAACTCAGCTGGCATAGGGAAGATTCTGAATGTCCCAGACATTTCCCTAGCCATTGGCTGAACTTTTGAAATGTGCCGGCACTAAAGGAACAGACACCTAACAGACACGTTACTTACAAAGCCTCCGTGTCAGTGGTGAGTCCCAAGGGCCTCCCGACCGCATCTCGCTATGTAATGTTTGGTCAGAAGAAACCTGAGTGCGAGGGGGCACGTGACCACAGCCACTACAGATTCCTAGAAAGCGCTTCTTCTTGTTTGTTTCTGGGTAGGTGGTGCTGGTGGTGGCGGTGGGCAGAGGGTCTGAGCCACTCTCCTGCACAGTTGTCGTGTCGGCTCCACTGTTGCTGCTGCCTCTGGCTTTGGTGCCCCCCAGAGCAGGAGGGAGGGCAGGCCGCTGCAGTGGGTGTCTGAACGCCCGTGGGCGGGGCACGTTGAGAAAGCAGGTCGCAGGGCCAGCCCTGTGCTTCTCTCAGCCCATTCTGTTCCTCTGCTTTTTGACATACTGACAGACAAAAAGGGTTTGCATTCCTCAGTTGTTTCTATATTTTAAAAAAATTCTCTTAAATGTTTAGAAGTTGGAAATACTTTCTTTTTAATTTAGTATTTGAAAACTATGTGTGCTGACATTGTCCTTGGAGTACAGCTTCCTAATTGAGACAAAATACTAAACAGAGTGATTCCTTTTATTTAAAAAAAGCAGTCACGGCCCTGGTGGGGTGGCTCAGTGAGTTGGAGTGCCGTCCCTGTACACCAAAAGGTTCTGGGTTCGATCCCAGCCAGGGTGCATACCGGAGACAGCCCACTGATGCTTCTTTCTCACATCGATGTTTCTCTCTCTCTCCCCCTCATCTCCCTTCTCTGTCTGCCCCTTCCTCTCTAAAACCAATAAGCATGTCCTCAGGTGAGGATTAAAAAAAGAAAATGCGTTTCTTTTTTTTTTTAATTCTCACCTGAGGACATTTTTTCATTGTTTTTTAGAGAGAGAGAGAGGGAGAAACATTAATTGGTTGCCTCCTGCACATTGGAGATCAAACCTACGTCCTAGGTATGTGCTTAACCAGGACTCGAACTCATAACCCTTTGGTTATGGGAAGATGCTCCAACTGAGCCACACTGGCCAGGGCTAGAATGCGTTTCTTTCTTTAGAGTTGAGAGGTTATTTGAGATGTTCTCGTTTTCACATTAAGCTATTTCCTGATACTGTGATCTTAATAAATTCCGTAGGTCCAAAACATTAGAGCACATTGGGTCTTCTGCAGGAATTATTTACATAAACCCAAACAAATGGTGCTTTCTGACTAAGATCTGTGTAAGAAAACTCTGGTAAAACCTTCCATATCAGTGTGGTGGCTGAACTTCTGAGGAGCTGGCTGTGAGGGTGATAACACCCCCCCAGCTGTTTGGCTCCTGTGTTCTGCTGCCAGCTAACACCTGGCTGCCTCAGGCGCCTGCCTGGTGATTAAACCCCTGAGTCTGTGAGAAGATTACAGGGACCTGTTGAGGAGAGAGATGGGGGAGCAAGGTCAGAGCCTTGCCCTTCTAAGCTTAGGTGCAGGAGGGGGAGCCTGGGAAGCTCCCCTGGTTATGGGGCAGCCACTAAGGCAGTGAGGTAGCTAGAGATTGACACATCTTGTTCCTCAGAGTGAATTCTTCTCAGCATGAATACTGTTTTCTCCAGTCCTCCTGGACCTCCCTTCACTTTCTCCTGCTCCCTGAAGGACACCTTTGCAGCAAATATATTCTCAATTTGAACTTCTGAGAACATTAGTAAACAGCCTGGACACTCAGGGCAAAGTTTCAGGCTTTCTGTGTTGCTAGGATGGTGGATGGTCCTCAGGAGGAAGAAGGCAACATTGGAAAGTGTAGATGTCTGAGTAATGGAAATAGAGCAGCCCAAAGGCCATGCTGTGTGTCACCCCTAGTCCTGCAGCATGCCAGGACTAGGGCTTACTCACGTAAATGACTGTTGTGTTACAAGGCAAAGAGGTTAGATGTAATTTCCAGACCATTGAGGTTCTCAGCTCCTGGTCCATTTTTTAAGGGGAATGGAAAATGGAAGCAGTTTCCCTGTTAATTCACGTGCAAGGTACCTTTTGTTTGAATTCTGGAAGTCAGGGTAATTTTATTCATGTGTTAACGCCCTCTAGTGGCCAGCAAGGTGCCCTTTAACAGGCCTTTGGATTCCCACTACTGGTCCCTGACCAGTGAAGCTCCTATTTTGCAGTAGTTGAGTACTGTCACAACAGGTCTGTTTCCTTACTATGACTTGCCTGTTACGTAGAAAAAATCCAAAGCTTTGTGACAGAACACATGAAATGGTGCTACTGCAACATCAAATTAGGGTAAATCTTACACCTGTAGCACATCTGTATTGTAAATCTCCTGGATGCAACAGAAGCCTATAAAACTTTGATGTAAGAAGTACTTTTATAGTCAATCAGCTCATTAAAAGAGAATTATATAATTGGTAATTAGTGGGCATGTCCTCTGTGGCTTCCCGCTCATAAATAGGCAAGTTTTATAAAACTACCAAATCTTCTAGGACTTTGTTAGTTGGCCGAGGCAAAGTTGGTTCTCCACCCAAGAGGTTGATATATATAGTTAATCTTCTGCTCTCCATATGTAGCTTTAATATAGTTTTACAGAGTGAAGTGTTATTCATTCACAGTTATCTTTGAAGGAATTATGTAAATTATGTTGTGTTTTTGATTTTGTGTTTTCCTAGTCAGTTCAGCCAGTCCAGTATTCAGTGAGCTTGATCAAGTGCATAGAAATCACCTAGGGAGCTTGTTAAAATGCGCGTTCTGACCCTGTAGGGTGGAGGTGAGGCCCAGCGTTCTGCATTGCCGAGAAGCTCCAGGTGGTATCAGTGCTACTGACCCAAGGACCACACTTTGATGAGCAAAGTGATAGTTGAGTAATGAGGCCAGAGGTGATGCCGACAGCCTGTGTCCTTAAGAATCTCATGATCTGAAAAGGGACTGGAAAATCAGCACAAGTAATTATGACATAAGGCAGAGTGTGATCAAGTGTATAGTTAATGCAAAAACATGCTTCAGGGCATTTAGATGTGGTCACTTCTGATTGGAAAGATCTGGAAAATTGTCATGGAGAAGGTTATTTTGAAATTGGACTCAAGGTTTGGGCTAGTGTGCAACAGGGATGGGTAGCCGTGGCAAAGGCAAATGAGCCAGAAAGCACAGATTGTAGAAAACAGAGTATATGCTGAGAACAAGAAGCATTGTACTTGCCTGCGATGGGGAAAGTGAGAGATACAGTTGGAGCAGTAAGTTGAAATCATGCTGTGGGCTGCCGGAATGTCTAGGGTGAAAATTCTGGACTTAATTCAGGAAGCAAAGAGGAAGTAGCAACAAGAGATTTTGAAACAAAAGGGTAAGTTGAAACTGCAGTTTAGGAAGATTAATGTAGCACGCATACATAGGATAGACTGGAGTGGGGAGTAACGTCATTTTTCAGACAAGAAGCGACAGGACAGAACACGATTTAGATTAGCACAGGGAGCAGAGAGAACAGACAGACAGATAGGCTATGCAGAGAGAAGGATCAGAAGGCTTCCAGGGGGACATCAGGGTTCCAGTCCTGGATGGTTCGAAGCACGGTTGTGCCAATAACCATAAATAGCAAAGTCAGATGAGCTATTGAACATGCTTGAACTGGAAAATGACCTGATGAATACTCAAAAATCACTTCAAACAGGCCTTCTATGTCTGACCTACCTAAATAGCACTCTAGTTTTCTTACTCTGCTTTAATATTTTTTTTAATCCTCACCTGAAGACATTTTTTCATTGCTTCTAGAGAGAGAGGAAAAGAGAGAGAAAGGGAGAGAGAGAAACATCAGTGTGAGAGGGAAGCATTGACTGATTGCCTCCCATGTGTGCCCTGACTGGGAATCCTGCGTGCCCAGACCCAGACTGGGGACTGGGGATCGAACTTGCAACCTTTTAGTTACCGGGTGATGCTCCAACCTTCTGAGTCACACTAGCCAGGACTTGCTTTAATCTTTTCATAACACTTTTTATTATCTGACATTATTATTTTTAATTTATCTGTGCTGTGTATAGAGATCCTTGCCTCTCATGGAGGTTATAGTCTACTAGAAGAAACAGATAATAAATATGTAAACAAATATAATTAAAAATGAAGGAAAGAAAACAGTGACACGTGAGAAAGAATAACAGGTGGGAGGCATGGATCTAAGATGGGTGGGTAAGTAAAGGCTCTCTTAGGAGATGACACTGAACTGAGTATGAGAAGAGGCATAGAATGGGGAAAATAGTACAGGCCAAGAGAAGGGCACGTGCAAACGTCTTGAGTTGAGAATCCCTTGGCACATCGGAGGAGCTTGAACGTGGACCATTGTAAACTTGGGTAAATTGGAAGAAGAGTAGGAAGAGATGAAGTTAGAGTTGGAAAGCCACAGATAGTGAAGAGCCTTGCATTTGCCAAGGAGATTCAGTGTTATTCTAGTGCCTGGAAGGTCACGTAAGGGCCTGAGCATGCAGGGTGGATGGGAGGATGACAAGAAAAACAGGAATGTGGGGTAGAAAACCTGTAGTCGATCAGACAGGAAGTGATAGTGGTTTGGCCTTGAACGGTAACAGTAATATCAGGGGGAAGCAGATGGGTTTGAGATACAGTGGGTTCTCCATGTCAGCTGTGCAGAACTTGGAGAGTGCTGATGTGTTTGAAGACCAGCGAGGTGGTTACTAGGATGATTCCCAGGCTCCTGGTTTGAGCCACGGAGGAAATGAACGTGTTTTTCACAGAGATGGGGAGGACAGGCACATACCCGGAGGTTTGAAAATGTGGCGTCTAAGGTGTACATGAAACACATAAGGTGTGCAATTTATTTCTTTAAATTGTGGTAAAATACTCATAAAATTTGTCATCTTAATCACTTTTAGCTATGTAGCTCTGTATTGTTGGGCACATTTGTGTTGTGCATCCGTCTCCAGAACTCTTTTGATCTTGCAAAACTGAAACTCCACACTCGTGAAACAGCAGCCCCCCATCTCCTTTCCCCCAGCTCCTGGCAATCACCGGCCTACTTTCTGTCTCTATGGATTTGACTTCTCTGGAGACTTCACAGGAGTGGGTTTAGATACCTCATAGAAGTATCTGTCCTTCTGTACAGATTTATTTCACTCAGCATAGTGTCCTCAAGGTTCATCCATGATGTCGCACATGTCAGAATTTTCTTTCTTCTTAAGGCTGACAAATATTGCGTTGTATGTGTAAATCACGTTTTATTTATCCATTGAACTGTTGAGTGACACTTGGATAGTTTCTACTTTTGGCTATTTTGAGTAATGCTATGAACATAGGTATATAAATATTTCTTCAAGATCTTGCTTTCAGTTCTTTGAGGTATATACCCAGAAGGGGAGTTGCTGGATTGTATGGTAGTTCTATTTTTATTTTTATGAGGAACCACCATATTGTTTTTGATAGTGACCGCACCATTTTACATTCCCTCCAACAGTGCATAAGGGCTCAAATTTCTCCACATCCTTGCCAACATCTATTATCTTCTGTGGTTTTGGTAGTGCCCATCCCAAGGGATGTGAGGTAGTGAGACATTTTTTTTAGTGGATATTTTAGGTAGGCTGTTGAGTCTCCACGTCCACAGATCAAGAAGATGGGTCGGCCTGAGATAAACCATGGAGGTTCAAGTTGAAGACACCTTCCATCCTTTCAGTGTTTTGTTTTGCCAGCCTAACTGTAAATATTTAAGGGCTTGGAGATTTAGATGAAACAATAAAATTTGTATTTAAGATATTTATTTAGCCTCAAAACGTGTTTGAAATTATATATAGATTAATGCAGAAATATTTCATAATTTTTCTACTTTCATATTATGTGAAATAATTTATTTACAATCTTCACCTACACCAGTGTCTTCATTATCTTTTGAACTTCTTTGTGAGTCATCTGATAGTTTTCCAAAGCATATCATCTTGGTTTACATCTAAGTTACTTGAAATGCAGCATGTTTCGAGTCTGTGTATGATGCCATTACCAGAAATTGCATCCCAAACCACAAGACCCATTCCTATATCAGTTGACTACATTTTAATACCTTAGTGGTCCAAACAAATCACCAAGTCACACCCACGGTTAAAGTGAGCGTGATGTACTCGAGACCAGCACTGTAACAGTATGGGCACTAACCAACATTGAGAGATTTTTCCTCCATTCTTCCAGTGAGCAGTGCTCATAACTGCACAGCTTAACCACTTACTGTGTTACTCTGAGAGCAACCTTAAAGTGTTTTTTAAAAATTTATAGACATCTAGTGTTTACAACTACAAAGTCATACCCCCAAGAATAATTATTAAATTTGTTTTCTTCCTTGAAAAGAAAAAAATTCTGTTTGGTAACTTTTATAAGCATGCAAAACTAGCATTGCTTGAGGTATTTGCGAGAGAATATGTTTTCCATAAAGACTACTTTGTTGTATAAAATAAAATACTTAAGAATGCCACAGATAACATGATAAATTTTATAAGGATTCAGAAATTAAGGGAGCCTGGTCTTTTCTGAGGGATGCATTTGAGAAAAACCTTACCTTGTATCAGGCATGCATGATAAATTATAAACTTGGCTTTAGAGACTTAAGTATAAGGAAGAGTTTTCATGCAGTAAAAGTTGTTAAACACTAAAATAGTGACTGAGCCTATTTCTCATAAATGTTAAGAAAAATATTTGTCTTGCATGTGTGCATTTTAGTCTTTCCTGGAGGTATGAGAAACCTTTCGGGGTTCCTTCTGACCTTGGGAAGCTCAGAAGGAGTGGGTGATACCTCTTACCCATCCATCTATCCATTCCATTCCGTCTAATCCGCTAATGAAATTTATTAATTTCAAGCACTTTCTGTAGTTGAAGATTTCTATGTGAATATAATAGAAAATTCTTTATCAGTTTGGCAACAAAAGGAAGAACAGCAACAGATATTGAACCAAAAAGATTTCATTATCCTTAAAATTGGACAAATCCACATTGTAAATTCCAAACCCAAATCCTCAGGGATTTAATTCAGTAATGAAGTCCATTATCTTCTAAGATTCAAAGCATAATAATCTGTTTCTACAGACACAATTTGGGTAAGGAAGACAGGGTTCCAAGAAGCAGTCTTAGTATATAACATGGAGAAGTATATGTAATTGGTTGTGACCATTTGACAGCACATCCATCCATCCAGCTAGCCAGCCATGTATACATACATTCTCTGGTTCGTTTTTACCTGTATCAACTTGGAACATAATGTTAAATTATGCTATCAGTAATTTTGAATATGTCCTTTACTCTCTCAGCATAGAAGAGAATTAGGCAAAAGTACTGCAAAATTTTATTTCCTCTTGTCTCAAACTTACAAGCTTTTATGTCCTAATTAGGCCCCACTAGACCGCAGTTCATCACTGAAACTCAGCTGAAACCAATAATGATAATGTTTGTTTCACATTTTTGACCTGGGAATCACAAAGTGATTTACCAACATTAACTTCTGAATCAGGCATTTATATATTTGAACTCAGCATATAAATGGATTCTGTGTTTTCCAGAGAATTTAAATGTCTTGGCTACAATAAATATGGAATGAGATGATTAAAGCTAAATCATTCTTTTCTGAACTGCTTGGTGGCCTGACTTACACAAAAATGTCTTATTTTCTGGAAGTGAAAACATGGGGAGGGAGTGGAGAGGGCATAAGCTTTGCTCTTATAAAAGTAGTTATCAAAATCATTCTAGAGAAAAAGTCGTTAGAATTCTGAAAGGCCATTTTTTAGAAAATACTTTCTTCATCTGATGCAGTGCTTCATTAAACGATGAACTTCAAACGAAGCCGCCTGGCCTGTGTTGGCTGAATGGTGAGTCACGGCCTGTGAACAAACGAAAACAAATCACCAGCTAAAAGGCCGACCTTCCGTGTTGCCCTGGAAATATTTCTCATCTTTCCGGGGCTTTGATGTTCTTCCATGCCTGTTCAACTCAGCTTATAGTAAACCCTGATGCCAAGGTTTCCAGTCCGTTCCCAGACAAAACCATGATGCTCTCAGCCTGTTCGTGGGCACTGTCCTGTGGATGAGCTAAAACGGGGAATCAGAAAAGGGAAATTATTTCTTACAGGAGGAGACAGGACAGTGTCTGTTCATTGTAACGTCATTCACCATTCCTGGACATGGGAGGCATTTATGAGAAAGCAGAGATTTTTGTAATTCGGAGTCTGACAAGTGAAGCAACACCGAAATGACTTAAATATTGGAAAGACAGAAGCACAACAGTGTGTGTCCTCAGTCAGGATCTTCAGTTATCACTGGGACCCTAATTTGCCTTCTTCCGCTGTCAGTTCTCCTTGAGCATTCTTTTGCAATAAGGCCTCGTGGCAATGTCTGTGGGTCAGTGGTATTACAATATTTCTGGGAATTTAAAAACTCTCTGAGTAGTCAACTGCACTTGTGATAAGGAACTAAGACTGGTTTTTCAGCAAATCCAGCTAGTGTTCCTTTGAACCACCTCCCCTTTTTGTTTTGGAAGGGAAATTGCAAGATCTCATTGCTGTATTTAACTTTCTATTTTAGTAGCTGCCAATGCGTATATCCTCTCATACGAAGCCTTACATGTGTTCTTTCCCTCACTAACTTTTTAAGGCTTGGGATGTCCAGCCTGACCTAATGAGAGAATACTCAAAAGCAGCACTGAGACCAGCACCTGAGGCGCACTGGACAGGGGCCTCTCTCATGCTCTTTGCCTACTTCTTAGTAAAACAAAAACTGGTGGGTATGGTGCTGGCAGGTTAAATTTGACGTGATAGGCATACTGATTTGTTAGGAAGGTTGACATCTGGGCTACCGATGTTAGGCAAGGACTGAGGAACTGCCTCATGTGTCTCCTGGTACCCAGGATGACCACAGCTGAGAGGGAGAACTTCGGATTGGGTTTTGGCCCCTTGCTCAGTGGTCTAGGCTCCCTAGAGGGAGTGTGTCATTAGCTGCTGTGAAGGTGGGAGCAGTAACACTGGCCCAAGCTGGAGGACAGTAGAGCTGCAGCAGTGGAAGTGGGAGAGGCGAACACAGCTGTTCACTTGCTAGCCTCTAATACCTGCCCATGCAAAGTAGACTGGCTGGTGCTGCAGCTCTTCTCCCCCTGAGACTCGGGCAAGGCCAGAGAGCTGTTGACTGTTGGTACAGGAAGGTCAGGAGTAGCTTACCCCTGTTTCGATTTTCATTTACCCTGCGTGATTTACATGTGGGAGCCTGAGCCCAGATCAGTGCAGACTTTCACAGGGAGCAGTTTGCCTGGGTCTCAGCCTGGCTTTCAGGTGGCCCGCTGCCCACTGCCACTCTCCTGCAAGTGAAGGTTGAAAATGTGACCATGATATGAAAACATTTTTGAAGTCTTTCCGTACAAATATGAAATATGTACAGCTTTCTCTAAATTCTTTGATCCACTGATTAATTATCAGATGTACCATAGATTTAATGATTAGTTTCCTGTGTGTGAGGGGGAGAAATTCTACCTTTTTTTCAAGGTACTCAATATATGTAAAATAAGCCCTAAGTTCAGAAATGCTAAAATGAGAAAAGGAGAGCCGTGGATATCACAGATGCGCCCCACGTGTTGGGCGTGGGCTGTCTGACACCCCTGATTCTGCTCCTTCAAGGCACACTCTTTCTGGGAAGCCCCACACAGTCTTGGGGTGAAAGCTGACTCCTAACAATCCATGTTAACAGGAATCAGGGAGGATTAGGAAAGCAATCCAGAAAATTTGTTTTGAGCAACCTAAACTGCTGAGCTAGTAGCTAAGCTAAGTAGCTGGGAGTTTCATTGACCACCTGTCTCGACAACATTCACCTGTTTCTCACTGAGGATGTCCTGAGTGTGGATGGAAAGGCAGGCGGTACACAGCAGGTGGGGGCAGAGGGCAGTGAAGACACACGGTGAAAAGCATTCTGGACATGGATGGCCGCAATGGTGGCTGTTGAACTATATACTGAGAAAAGGTTAAGATGATACATTTTATGTTATGTATATTTTGCCATAATTTTAAAAGGTATGTGTGTATGTATGTATACATATATTTATATAGATGTTTTCCACTGACTTGATGAAAGTGTGTCCGCCATGTTATCCATCCATCACCTCATCCACTGTCCATCTTTATCCATTCATTCAACAAACATTTATTTATTTTATTTTAGTTACTGATATTTTTTTAGACAGGAAAGGAAAGAGGAAGGGGGGAGAGAGAGAAAGAGAGAGAGACACACAGAGATATTGATTTGCTGCTCCACTTATTTATGCGCTCACTGGTTGATTCTTGCATGTGCCCTGATCAGAGATCGAACCTGCAACCTCGGCGTGTCAGGACAACATGCTAACCAACTGACCTACCCGGCCAGGGCTCCACGAACATTTATTAAGTCTCTATTATGTGCCAAGACGTGTGCCTAAAGCTTGAGTACAACTGTGAATACAACTCTAAATATACTCTCTGTCCTTGAGTTACAAGTTAGTTTAGGTCAAGGCCACAGGAGTTGCAATTACCATGCAGCCTGGAGGGGCGAAAATGGACATACCTGTGGAGTTACGATGATATCCGACTGTGCAGACTAGTGAGGTGTTTCGGCACTTGTCAAGAAGGAGAGGGGCATGAAAGGATCAGCTGGCGAGGGACAACGTGGACAGGGGACAACCAGTGGGATGCAGAGTTGTGCAGTGAGGAGTCAGCACCCCGTTTCTGATAGAACAATGACGTGTCATGAGGCCCGAGGGGTGGTGAGTTCCTAAGGCTGTGAAATAAAGGAGCAAAGCACAGAGGGTCCCATTGCCAAGGTAAGGAGTGCCGACTCCTTAGACCAGTGGGGCTCAGAACACATAGTGTAGTGGCGTACGGATTCCTTAAAGCCCTCGCCATCCCACGAGCCTCCGTGGACCTGCTTTCAGAAGTCCTTGGTGGTGATAGATGGAGAGGTAGAAGACCTAGCAGGTCAGCATGAATAGCCTCAATTTTACTTGTTTAATGTATTAGGTGTCTATGTAAGGTTTTGTTTGAAGGCGGGGTTCTGGCTTAAAAAAAAAAACCCCAACACATTTGAAAACCACTGCTGGTGACAGTTTTAAGTTTTAAACATCAGTATTCTGTATTTAAAAGGATCAAAATATTTTATCCATTTATGAACCCTATGTTTTATCTAGCAGCACTTTTCACATGATAATCATTCAATGTATTGATAATTAATGTTCAGTAGGGATTATTTCTGAGGGATATGATTTATATACTGTTGCCATAAAAGCCCGTTTAAATAGTATGTTGCCCAGTAACTCAAAGGGGATTTGTAGAAATATAAACTAACTTTTACCCTTATTCTCTTTTTTATAATTTTATTTTTCAGTTAGAGTTTACATTAAAAAATATTTTGTTTTAGTTTCATGAATAGGCATAGTGGTTAGACAGTTGTATACTTTACAAAGTGATCCCGTTATTTCAGGTACTCACCCGGCACCATGCATAGTTACTAGAATATTATTGACTGTATTCCCTGTGCTGTACTCCATCCCTGTGACCAACCATCTGTAACTACCAGTCCGTACTCCCTAATCCCTGCACCTTTTTCGCCCAGGTCCCCCAGTACCTCTCCTTCTGGCAGCTATCAGTCTGTTCTCTGTATCTGTGAGTCTGTTTTGTATGTTCATTTATTTCGTTCTTTAGATTTCATGTATAAGTGAAACATACGCTGTTTGTCTTTCTCTGACTTATTTCGCATAGCATAATACCTTCTAGTCCCATCCAGGCTGTTACAACTGGTAAGATTTCATTCTTCCTTGGAAGGACAGATAAAGTGCTTCTCAGATAAGGTCAAGTTAAAGGAGTTCATCATCACCAAGCCCTTATTATATGAAATGTTAAAAGGACTTACCTAAGAAAAAGAAGATTAAAAATATGAACAGTAAAAAAAAAAGTCATCAAATGGAAGGTTAGCAACAGGGAAGTGGGAGGAGGAGAGAGGGGGAAAAGATATAGAGAATAAGTAGCATAGACAATAGGTAGAAAATAGACAGGGGGAGGGTAAGAATAGTAGGGGAAATGTAGACACTAAAGAACTTAGCACATGGACATGAACTAAAGTGGGGAATGTGGGTGGGAGGGGGTGGGCAGGGTAGAGGGGAGTGAAGGGGGAAAATGGGCCAACTGTAATAGCATAATCAATAAAATAAAGAATTAAAAAATATTTCATTCTTCTTTATGGTCAAGTAATATGCCATTGTATATATGCACCACGCCTTTTATGTTGATGGGCACTTGGGCTGCGTTCATTTTCTGGCTATTGTAAATAACCCTGCAATGAATGAAGGGGTGCATATATTCTTGCGAATTAGCGTTTCAGGTTTCCTAAGATATATCCCCAGAAGTGGAATCACTGAGTCACAAGGCAGTTCCATTTTAAATTTTTTTGAGGAGCCTCGATACTTTTCCACAGTGTCTGCACCAGTCTGCACTCCCACCAACAGTGCACGAAGATTCCTTTTTCTTCACATCCTCGCCAACAGTTATTGTTTGTTGATTTACTGATGATCGTCATTCTGACAGGTGTGAGGTGATATCTCATTCTGGTTCTAATTTGCATTTCTCTGACGTTTAGTGATTCTGAGCATTTTTTCATGTGTCCATTAGCCATCTGTATGCACTCTTTGGCAAAGTGTCTATTAAAGTCCTCTGCCCATTTTTAATTGGCTTGTTTGCTTTTTGGTATTGATTGTCTGAGTTCTGTATAAATTTTGGACATTAACCCCTTAGGAAATGTATCATGGTGAATATCTTTTTCCATTTAGTAGGTTGTCATTTTGTTTTGTTGATTCCCTCCGAGGTACAAAAACTTTTAAGTTTGATATAGTCCCATTTTTTAATTCTTTCGTTTCCCTTTCCTGAGGAGCTATGTCAGAAAAAACATTGCTAAGTCAGATGTCCAAGAGCTTACTGTCTATGTTTTCTTCTACAGTTGTATGGTTTCGAGTCTTATAGTTGAGTCTTTAGTCCATTTTGTGTTTATTCTTGTATATGGTTATGAAGTTGGTCTAGTTTCATTTTTTTCCTGTATCTGTCCATCTTTCCCAACACCATTGCATGTTCTTGCCTTCTTTGTCATATGTTAATTGACCACAGAGGTGTGGGCTTATTTCTAGGCTATTCTGTTCCATTGATCTGTGTGTCTGTTTTTCTTCCAGTAGCATGCTGGTTTGATTACTATACCCTTGCAATAATATTTGATTTCAGGTAGCACGATACATTTAACTTTGTTCTTCTTTCTCGAGTTTGCTGTGGGTATTATTTTGTGGTTTTATATAAATTTTTGGATTATTTAATTCTGTGAAAAATGCCATTGGTATTTTGATAGGGAGTCTTTTGAATCTATAGATTGCTTTGGGTAGTATGGACATTCTAACGATGTTAATTCTTTCTACCCATGAGCATGATATATGCATTCATTTATTTGTATCTTCTTCAGTTTCTTTCTTCAATGCCATATAATTGTTCAAGTACAGGTCTTAAATCCTTAGTTAAACTTATTGCTAGTTATTTTTTGATGCAGTTGTAAATTGGATTGTTTTTATAGTTTCTCTTTCTAATAGGTATATCAAAATGCAACTGATTTCTGAATATTTATTTTGTATCCTGCTACTTTACTGACTTTATCAGTGCTAGTAGTTTTTTGGTGGAATCTTTAGGGTATATACAGTACCATGTCATTTGCAAATAATGACAGCTTTACTTCCTTCTTTCCAATTTAGATTCGTTTTATTTTTCTTCTAGTCTGATTACTATAGCCAGGACTTCTACTACTATGGTGAGTAAGAGTGGTGAAAGTGAACATCCCCGTCTTGTTCTTGATGTTAATGAAAATGCTTTCAGTTTATGCCTGTTGAGTATGATGTTGGCTGTGGGTTTGTCATATATGGCCTTTATTATCTTGAAGTATGTCCCCCTATTCCCACTTTGCTGAGAGTTTTTATCATAAATGGGTGCTGGGTTTTGTCAAATGCCTTTCCTGCATCTGTTGATATGACCATATGATATTTATCTTTCATTTGTTTATGTAGTGTATCACTAATCGATTGGCAGATATTGAACCAAACTTGCATCCCTGGAATAAATCCCAGTTGATCATGTTGTGTAATCTTTTTAATGTATTGCTGAGTTCAGTTTGCTAATATTTTGTTCAGGATATTTGCATCTGTGTTCATCTGGGATATTGGCCTATAATTTTCTTCTTTTGTAGTTTCTTTATCTGGTTTTGGAATCATGGTAATGCTGGCCTGATAAAATAAGCTTGGGAGTCCTCCCTCCTCCTGAATTTTTTGAATAGCATGAGATGGGTAGGTGTTAGTTCTTCTTTGACTGTCTGGTAAAATTCAACTGTGAAGCCATCTGGTCCAGGATGTTTGTTTATTGGGAGTTTTTTGATTACTGCTTTGATTTTGTTGGTTGTAATACGTCTTTCCAGGTTTTGTGTTTCTTCTTGATTATGTCTTGGAACATTGTCTTTTTCTAGGAATTTATACATTTCTTCCAGATTGTCCAGTTTGTTGACACATAATTGTTCATAGTATTTTTTATAATCTTTTGTATTTCTGTGATTTCAGTTGTTACTTTTCCCCTTTCATTTCTTATTTTATTTATTTGGGTCCTATCTCTTTTTTATTGTTGAGTCTGGTTAAAGGTTTGTCAATCTTGTTGATCTTTTCAAAGAACAAGCACTTGGTTTGATTGATCTATTGTATTGCTCTTTAGTCTCTATGTCATTTATTATATTTCTGTTCTGATCTTTATTATTTTCTTCCTTCTACTTGCTATTCAAATCTTATTCCTTCATAAATACTTTCCTGATTATTCAAGTAGACTGTGGATTTGCAACATTTTGAATTTTCAACACAATATTTGTTAGCACCTACTATATAACAGACAAGGGAAATTTCTGAGTGCACGTGAATAAATGAGGCATAATCCTTTCTCCTGTTCACTTTGGGATTTATTTGTTGTGTTTTTTTCTAATTCCATTAGATATAAAGTTAGATTGTTTATTTGAGATTTTTCTGGTTTCTTGAGGAAGGCCTACCTGTATTGCTATGAATTTCCCTTTTTGGGATGATTTTGCTGCCAATAGATTTTAGGTTGCTGTATTCTCATTTTAATTTTTTTCAAGATATCTTTTGATTTCTTCCTTGATCTCATTGTTAACCCATTCATTGTTTAGTATCATGTTATTTAACCTCCATGTGTTCGTACATTTTCAGTTTTTTGTTGAGATTTTTAGTTTCATACCATTGTGGTCAGAGAAGATGCTTGATATTTCAACCTTACTAAATTTATTGAGACTTATATTTTGGAACTCTTGAAAAGAATGTATATTCTGCTGCTTTGAAGAAATTCTCTGAATATATCAATTAAATCTATCTGGTCTAATGTGTTATTTAAGGCCTCTGTTTCCTTGTTGATTTCTCTCTGGAAGATCATCCATTGTTGTCAATGGGGTGTTAAAAGTTTCCTACTATTACTCAGTTACTGCTAATCTTTCCCATTATGTCCTCTCTTTGTATTTCATCTTTCCCATTTTAATAATGATGTGTCTTGATGTGGGCCTCTTTAGATCCATCTCGTTTTGGATTCTCTGTGTTTCTTGTCCTTGTGTGTGTTTTTCCTTCACCAGGTTATGGAAGTTTTCTGTCATTATTTTTTCAAATTGGTTCTCAATCCCTTGCTCTCTTTTTGTCCTTCTGGTACTCCTATGATGCAGATGTTGTAACACTGATGTTGTCCCAGAAGTCCCAGAAACTGTTCTCTTTCTTGAAATTGTTATTTCTTGCTTCTGCTGCTTTGATTGGGTGTTTTCTGCTACGTTGTCTTCCAAATCACTGATTTCATCCTCTGCTTTGTCTAATCTTCTGTTGATTTCTTCTAGTGTATTCATCATTTCAGATATGGTATTCCTCATTTCCGACTGGTTGTTTTTCATGGTTTCTGTGTCCTTTTTATGCTTACTGACTCTTTGTGGAAGTTGTCTCTGAGTTCTTCCATTCTTCCTCTAAGTTCCATGAGCATCTTTTTAACCATTCTTTTAACTCTGTGTCTGGTAGATTGTTTGCTTCCATATTATGTTGTTCTTTTTCTGGAAAAATTTTTTATTATTTTATTTGGAGCATGTGTCTTTGTATCCCCATTTTGGCCACCTCTCTGTATTTGTTTCTGTGTACTATGTAGATCTGTTGCATCATCCAGCCTTGGCAGAGTGGCCTTATGTAGATGTCCTGTGCGGCTCAATGCACAGCCTTTCTGATCACCTGAGCTGGGTTCTCCAGGAGTTTCCTGTGTGTTTTCAGTCTTCATTGCTGTTGGTTCCACCTTGAGGGGGGTTGACCCTCAGGTTGGTTGACTGTGAGGACTGACAGCAACCACAGCGTATGAGCTGCTGTGTGGGAGCTGACCCCGTGAAGCAAAACTTGCCCCAGCAGGGTCTGGTGCCTGCTGAGATCTCTCTTTGGGTGTGCCACTTGTTGAGTTAATTAGGTCATACTCTGATATGGTATGAAGCCAGTCACTGGGTATGTTGGTTTTGGGGGCTCTTGGGAGGCACTCTATTGAAGATCAATGTCAGACCATGCCTGTGACTGGTCACTGGTTCCCTCTTTGGAGCTACAAAGTGATTCATAGTTGGTAGCTGCCTGTGCTGGGTCTGGATGTGCATGGGAGGGGCCAAGCTACATACTGAGGTGAGCTGCCACCAGTACTGGGACTCAGGCAGATCAGCAAAAAGCCCAGGGCACCCTGAGATCTGCTGCCACCTGCCAGCTGCCCATTAGTCTCAGCCACTGAAAGAGCCTCAGATGGTATGCAGTTTCCACAAGGCAGGTTCTCAGTGAGTCAGTCACCAGATAGTTGCAAGTGAGGTTCATCAGGTTAACAAAGATTCAACTCAGCACCAGTGTGAGGTCTGAAGCCACTCAGCAAAAGTCTCAGGGTATACCAAGGTTAGCCCCCACAGGCCGGAGGCCTACACAGACTTTTGCAGTTGGGTGGGGACTCAGGGAATCGTTAGGGTGGAGTCAATAGAATTCATATGACCAGAACAGATTAAGATTTGGCCATGTGTGGGGAGGGCTCTGCACAAGAATGGTAGTACCTGTCAGGCCTCCGCCCTAAAGCCCCTCACCCTAAAGCCACTCAACTGAGCCTCTCCCTCGTATCTCTGGCACCCCCTCCCCTCACCAAGCTTGCCCAGAATTCCTCAAGAGTTTTTCAAGGAATGCTGCAACACATGCCAAGGCAGGCCGCCACCAGCAGATCCCACAGCTGTATGCAAGCTTGTCAGGGCAGGGCTGCAGGGTTTTGGGATGGGGAGGCCAGTACAGCTCCCCAGGCTGAGACCATTGGGAGGGTACATGCCCAACATGGGAATGGGGACACTGGTTAGCACGTCAGGGAAACAGCCCTAAAGCCCCACAACTCAGTTTTACCTTGTGTGTCACTGGTACCTCTGAGGTTGCCCAGAATTCTTTAGGAGTTTTTTAAGAAAAACGCAAGGCAGGCCCAGACTGGTCACCACTGGCAGAGCCCACAGAGGATGAAAGCTCGGCAGGGTGGTGCCTCGTGTAGTTGGCAGGGTGGGTCTAGTGTAGCTCCCCAGGCCGATGTACAGAGGGGAGTGCTTGATCCAGGAAAGATGGTTTCTGTGGGTGGTATGGGAGAGGGGCTCAGCAAAGAGACATGGGTGTCTGTCCCTCCAGCCTTCTCCCCAAAGCCACACAGCTCAGTCTCTCTATGCATGACTCCTGTCCCCTCCAAGCCACTGTCCCTCTGCTGGAGCCCCGGTTTAGTGCCTGAGAGCGAGATTTTGAGTGTTGGCCTTTCAACAGGGCACCTGGGTTTCTGGCAGTCTCCCATGTCACCTGGATGGATGAAATCCTCACTGATTTTCATAGCCAGAAGTTACGTGGGCCCCTCTTCTTGGCACTGGTTCTCTGGGCTGGGGAGCTCAGGGTGAGGTTGAGACCACTCTCTCCTCAGGGGTACCTCTGCAGCCAAGATATCCCTCCAGATTGTCAGCCACCACATGCGGGTGCAGGGTGGCCGTTTTTGCATCTCCACTGCTCCTGCCAGTCTCGGCGTGGCTTCTTCTGTGTATCCTCAGTGATAAGACTCCGGCTCAGCCAGTCTTCAGATGGGTATTCAGGTTGGTTCCGTGTAATTTAGTTGTAATTTGGTCCTGGGAGGAGGTGAGTGTAACTTCCACCTACTCTGCCGTTTTGGATCCCCCCTAAGGTTCGTACATCTCGCGTATTTTCTTTTTCTTTAAGTGAAATTGGACTGCCATGGATATTTTTTTTCCCGAGCTTTCTGTCTGTTTTTGAGACATTAGCTTGTATAATTTGATGCCTGGGACCTGGCTGACAACTCTGACTCTGTAGGCAGGATCGAACTCTGTGGAAGATAACATTTAATTATATTTTTTTCATGAAAAATGATATTTCAGGCAAGTTTTTTTTTCTTCATGGACTGTAGCCAGAATCCTACTGTTTTTCAATTTGTTTAAATGCACTAGCTCAGACAACATATGTGCATGTTCCATTGAAGATAAAGGATATCATTATTTCTAGCCTATTACAAAGAAGACCCCATTTTCTCTTAAATATCTTGATATAAAGTAATTTGAACACCATTTTCTGCACAAATCATTTTCAAGAGATTGGCTGTCAAGTGTATTTTTTTAAGTAACACTCTCATAAGAACCAATGAGACTTTGCAAATTTAGTTATATTCTAAGCCCGTGCTTGAAGATGTCAGTTTTTAAACAACACTTTGAGAAGTAGTTAGCTTAAAAGTATAGCAATTCAGAACACACTGAGAATGATTTTGAAGAGTAAAGTCTTGATATACTTGAAAGAAAATTGACAGATTCACTACAATTAGGAGACAAGCAGGTAGAGCCTTCAGTTGTGAAAATTTTTCTCCTCTAACTAAACTGTCATACTGGCCCAGGGAAGTCTCCAGCAAAGCCTGTTCCTTTCCAGCTCCCAAATCCACTGAACAGAAATCCTTGCAATTTTCTTGCATACTGATACACAGACATAGAATAATAGCACTGCAGTCTGTTGCCCTTTGTCTTAAGAATAAAGTAGGCCTATGAAAAATGCCAGGACTGAACTATATTTTTCCTTCAAGCTGGGTGTGTGCACACGCACAGACACACGTGTATGCCCAGACTTACACATTGGTTTGAGCGCATCAGTTAGAACGAAGAGGGGAAAACTATTTGAAACTCACTTCCCAAAGTCTGTCACCACTTCCAATATGTTTTATCAATTCTAACTTGATCACACTGCTGTGTAAAGGCTTGTTCATGAGCCTGCCTCATGATTTGGTGGGCGAGGTGATACTACGTGGAAGCTCTGCCCTCTCTACAGCAAGACCGTAGGTATTTAAGTATTGGAGATTTTTGCCTGATGCCCTTTGTTTTTGCTGTTTTTAGTGGATTGATCTTGGTAATCATGTATGTGCATCACATTAAATTCACAAATGAATGAAGTGTTCGTTTTCTCAGTGCTTATCATTTTTGTACCACAGTAAAGGTATTTCATGGCTTATTGCCATTCTTAGCACATATTGGAAAGAATTACTGCTCCCCCACCATGTCTGAAAACGTGATCCAGCTACGTCTTTAGAGTCATGTTCTGTCGTTGTGAATTCAGGTATAACTCCCAGGTCCACTTCCCATATAATGACATATGAGGGGGGACCCCCCAAAATGGAATTTATTTATAAGAAATTGTGTATTCTTACATGTTTAAACTTCAGTCACTTTCAGAGTACTCTCCATCTGATGCAGTACAACTACTGAGACATTTTGTCTGCTGCTCAGAACAGTGCTTGGAATTCGTCTATTTTGGTGTCTTTTAGTGCTTCTGCCGTTTTTTGTTTCGCCTCTCCGCATCGGCAAAACATTTCCTTTGAGGACTTTTTTTTTATCCAGGTAACAAAAAACGTGGCTTGGGTGAGATCAGGTGAATAGGGAGGGTGCAGCATGGGGGTTATGCTGCTTTTTCTTTCAAAAACTTGCTGAACACTCAGCAAGGTGTGGGCAGGTGCACTCATAAATCACCCACCACAAAATGGGCAAATGTGTTGAAAGAGTCTTCAAAACAAGTTCACTGAAGCTGAACACAGCCTCTCACAATTACACCTGCTGATACACTGATACAGATGGGGGTTCATAGAACGCTCACCCAGCAGAGCATGCTTGCACTACAAGGGGCCGGCCCTTCAGGAGATGACTCCAGTTTTGGAGGTCCCCCCTCATGCATTCTCACACACACAGAATACACACACAACAGAGAGAAAGAACAGCACTGGCAGGAGCGGTGCCCACCGCTCTCTCTGGTGAGTGTGTATCCTCAGCCCAGTGGGGTGCAGGATGGAGTGTGTGAATTCCCTATTCCCTTCATTGGTCTTGGCACCAATATGTACAACCACAGTTATAATGGCTGGCCCTTTCAAAGTTAGGAGACACAGCATAAATGATACAGACTCTGGATTGAAAGGCTTGTATTCAAACCCATTCTCTGCCACTTCCAAGTTTTGTCATCCTGTTGGTCATATGTGAATAATAAACTTCCTTTCACAAGGAAGATTAAATGAGAACTAATACAGGAAATTCAGTTTTTGTTGGTTTTACTCTGGAATTACAATACTTTTAAAACATGGTGAAAGTCCATCCCTAGATGCTTGTAAGCGGTGCGAGGGGGCATGAAGAGCTGCTTCAAGGGTGGGAGGAGCGAACACAAGGGCTGCCTTTGATGACCGACCTCAGGGCACAGGCTGTCAGCACGGGCTGTCCACAGGGGTGCGCACTACAGTCCCGTCGCCGAGACTGCACCCCAGACAGATCAGCGAGTGAGTGGGGTGTTTCTGGAGGTGGGCGCCAGGCATCAGGGTGTTGGGAACCTCCCCAGGCGATCACAGTGTGCAGCCAAGTCTGAGAACTGCTACTTTAGGGAGATTTGAAAGTCTCCGGTGCTTCCAGTGGCTGTGTGGGTGATAGCCGGCATTCTATAACCTGTACTTTATTCTTTTTGCTTAAACAAAACAGGGACTTAGGCATCATGCTAAAAGTATGTTATGTCTGCCTCAGAAGGAATTAGATTATTAAGTTCTCTCCGAAGAGCCTGCATTAATAGATGGGTATTGGCGTGGGAAGGAGAACCGAGGTCTGTGGATGTCTGAGGACAGGAGGAATTCACTAGAGGGGAACAGACACGGAAGCAAAAGGAACTAAAATAATTGAAATCCTTGCAATTTCAAACTCCTTGTTGCTTTTGGAAATTAATCCTGGCAAAAAAAAAAAAAATCCACCACCACAGAGCTGGTTGACTTCCCTGGAGGCTGAGGATCATGACCCTGATTGGCCATGACTCTTGAAAACTTGTTGCACCTTTGACATGTGGAATGAGGGGGAAAAGTTCATTTACTGTACTCACTGTAACCAAAATTCAGTTAATTTAATTAATTTGCAAAATGTATGTAGGTATTTTAAAAACAGTTTAAAAGAATAGACTAGAACACAGGTGGCAAACACAAGGCCCGCGAGCTGAGTCCGGCCCTCCACCTTGTATTATCCAGCCTGGCACCTTGTTTCTACCCAACGACAGTGCCAAGCTCTGCTTAATTGTTAAGAACTAGTTACATTGATACAGTCCTAAAATTACATTCGGCCCTTCAGAGGCAACCGCGAGGCTGATGTGCCCCCGGTGAAAATGAGTTTGACACCCCTGGACTCTAGAACCACTCTATATTCAAAAATCCTCTGGCCTCCTTTCTACGAGGGGTGCTCAGGCGGCCATAAGACACATGAGATAGGTGCTAAAGAAGGAAGTCGGACCCTTCACACCATACACAACAAATAAAAAGGGATCAACAACCTAAATGTGAGAACCAAACTGTAAAACTCTTCGAAGAATTCTGAGGCATAGGAGTAGATCTTCATCGCCTTGGATCTGACAAGGGACTCTCAGATGTGGCACTGCAAGGAGGAGTAACAAAGGAAAAAATAGATGAATTGGACTTCATCAAAATAAAAAACTTTCGTGAATCAAAGACACCATCCAGAAAGTCAAAAGACAACCCACAGAATGGAAGAAAATATTTGTCAATTGTGTTACTGATGAGAGCCTAGTTGCCGGAATGTATAAAGAACTTTTAGAACTGAACAACAAAAGGGCAAACAGCCCAATTTTAAAATGGAGATAGGACTTGAATAGACATTTCTCCAAAGAAAATATACAAGTGTCCCATGAGCACGCTAAAGAATGTTCAACAGTGTTAGTGGCTGGGATATGCAAATGAAAACCACAATGAGATACTACACCTTCATGTCCATTAGGATGGTCCTATTAATAAAAAGGGGGTGGCAAGTATCGACAAAAATGTGGAGAAATTGGAACCTTCATAAACTGCTATAAAGTGGTACAGCCACTGTGGAAACTGGTGTGGCAGCTCCCCAAGAAGTCACACATAGAGTTACTGTCAGGGCCAGAAAACCCACTCCTAGGTGTATGACCAAGAGAATTGACAGCAGGCACTCAAACAAAAAACACGTGCAGTAATGTGCATAGCAGTCTTCTTCATAATAGGCAAAGAGAGGGAATGGCCCAAGTGTCCATCCACTGATGAAGGGACAGACATAATGTGGTACATGCGTACAATGGAGTATTATTCAGCCAAAAAAGGAATGAATTACTGATGCGTACTACAACACAAACGTATCCTGAAAACACTGTGCTAAGTGAAAGAAGCCGATCACAATAGGCCACATATTGTATGATTCACTCATTTATATGTGTCACCCAGAACAGGCAAATCTGTGGAGGCAGAACACAGATAGTGGTTGCCAGAGGCTGGGAGGAGGAGGGAATGGAGTGTGGCTACGGGGTTTCTTTGGGGATGATGAAAATCTGCTGGAATGAGAGAATGTGATGGTTGCATGACATTGTGAATGTACTAAGAACCGCTGATTGTATGCTTTAAAAATGATTAAAGTGGTGAATTTTGTGTTATGTGAATTTTACCTCAATTAAAAAATATCTTTCTGATTCTGTCTCTTTGCTCATGCTCTATAAATGGTCTTAAACAGATCACTTAGCCATGGCTGGAGGGTCTTATTCCATCAGTTATCCTTTGCAGTAATTCCACTCTCATCCTATACTTTGTTCCCTCCAATGTCATACTTCTGCAGAGAGTCACCTGCAGGAAGGAGTCTTCACGTCCTTACCTGCTCTTCCATTTGTCACTCCTCCTCGGCCCTGGTCCCTAGCAGAGCCAGTGGAAACATGGCAGACATGGAAAGGCTCCCTCTACAGATTTTACACCCTAACTGGAAGGCTCTGCATTTGTCCAAGCAGAAGCTTGGCTTCCTCTTGCTTACCTGAGGGGCCTTTTTGAAATTAGACATTGGTTTCCAGTGTGGTCCCACCACACAGCTGGATCCAACCATCACAGCACCCACCGCCAAGGAATGTTACCTTTTGCGAACAGGTGGAAGAACTCTCATAGTGTTTCCTGGCAGGCACAGGTGATTCCTGCAAACCCAGTGGAGTGAAAGTCACGTGTGCAAATTGTAAATTTGTGTGAGAAGACATAATGCTATTACTCGTAGAGATTAAGTGCTTTTAATTCTGGATAATAAATAGTCAGCTCTGATAGCTGTGGAGATTGATCTCTGAGCCTACAGAGTGGTCCAAAAGTAGAAGGAAGCTGTCTTCATCATTCCCTTAATTTTCTTTCTTTTTCCTCTCTCTTTTTCTGCTGGGGTCAGCAGAAATAGGATTTTCTTTCTTTTTAGATCAGTGTTATTATGATTATGATTATACTGAAAACCTGTATGGGAGGAATGCTGCAATCTGAATTAAAAATAGCACTTCACGTCCTCCCACACACAGCACTTGAGTGTTCTGAATGCCTTTTATAAATGCAGACTTTCTGCCTGGCTAGATAAAAGAAGCTGTCACTTCATTTCCATAACGAAGTCATTCCCAGGAGAATTGCATTGTTTTAGCAATAGAATTTTTGTAAAAGTCCTCTTATTTTGCCTGAAAAAGGTAACAAAAATGAACTTTTTAGAGCTTATTCGACAAAACAATTAAGGAGCTAGCGATGTTCTTCTTTTTTGATGTCAGGAGTTGTAGGTGCGAGAATCGTCTAGGCCACGATGGTAGGATAAATCCTAAACCTGGAAGATGAAGAGGGAGGGAGAAAACCTGTTCATCTTTCCTCTAATGGGAACGGGGCATGCCTTTCCCTGAGAATGTGTGTTCTAGAGCCTTGTGATAAATAGGTGCTGCTAGTCCTAAAGAGTTTTAAATATTTACTTTTGAAGAGCTGTAGGAAACTTTTAGAGTGCTCATTATGTAAAATAATTCCTTGGGATTTTTTAATGAAACATCATCAGGTATTTTAATTGAGTTTTGGGACTCAAAAGGCATATTCTGACCGTATCTTACTGGGGTTCTCTGCTTAGAAAATACTAGTTATTTACCTTTAGCTGAGTTTCAACATTGTAGCAGGTGGAGCTGTACAGCGAGTGGACAGGTGTTCCCTCACACTTACTGGTAACTGGCGGAAGTAGGCTGGTGCGCATGTGCTTTCTGTCAGCCACCCCGCCCCCGGGCACACCCCACCCTCAATGCAGTGGATCTTTGCTCCAAATAGGGTATCAAGTCTTCCCCTCCACATTTACAGGAAAATAATTGCATTTCTTGGTACTGCCCTGGCACTAAATAACCCACATCAAAGTATATCTGCCTTTGGTATTTTTTGACAGGTAATCCCTGAACTTAATGCCAGGTGGCATTTCTGTTACTTGTTCACAGCTAAGACCATTGAAATCTCAGTTTTAAGCTAGAATAGTTTTATTAAGCCTCCTCCAAAAGGAGAGAAGTTTTCAATAGTGCCTTTGTCTTGCAATATTTTTTTCCGATTGCATCAGACAGTTGTAATATTTAAACAAGGAGGCAGCTACGTGGAATGGTACCAGAAAAAAAGAGGTTAAAATGTTGAGTTGTTATATGTGTTTGGGTTTTTAATTTAATAAAACAGACAACCCTGGCTGGGTAGCTCATTGGATTAGAGCATCATCCCGATACGGCATGGTTGCAGGTTCAGTCCCTGGTCAGGGCACATACAAGCATCAACCAATGAATCCACAAATAAGTGGAACAACAAACTGATGTCTGTCTGTCTGTCTGTCTCTCCTTTTCTCTCTCTCTAAAAATCAATCAGTAAACTTTAAAAATCCATTTT
The DNA here is from genome assembly GCA_004024845.1 of Tonatia bakeri. Taxonomy (NCBI): domain Eukaryota; kingdom Metazoa; phylum Chordata; class Mammalia; order Chiroptera; family Phyllostomidae; genus Tonatia; species Tonatia bakeri. The sequence continues at coordinate 239,160 of PVIA01001416.1, forward strand.
AATAAGCAGACAAAAAGAAGACCAATGAGATTGATTCAATGTAATTATGGAAAGTCCTTCTGGTGTAAACATTATGGAAAAGTTACTGATTTTGAATTCTGGAAAATAATTCTGATTTTAAAAAATCTTGGAATAGCCTTTATGAATACAATGGTGCCATAGCTTTTGAAGCATGATTAGAGGTCCTGTGGTAGCTATATGCTTTTACACAGATATATTTCATTAAATGAAAAGTGGTGTGGCTTTGATAGGACACTTCCAGTTCTGCTTTTGGTGAATTCTGTTACTTGTGTTTGTCCAAAAGGATGATCTGGTGGTGTATGTGGACTCTGTCTGGTCTCTTTACTTGGATTCATTGTTCGGTATTTTGCAAAGTCAGGCCAAATAAAATAGTTCAGAATACCATCATATAACTCCGAATATGATGGTAAAAAGAGAATGAGAGGGAAATATTTAAATTTCTTAGAATTCCTATTAATTTTGTTTTCAAAAGGAGAGCAAATAGAGCAGAAACCAAAGGAAATTGGAAGTCAGGGAACTCCTCCCAGTGGCTACTCAGGGACCATAACAGCTCATGATTTATAAATGCTTTGTAATGATCAAACAGGAGGCACAGGCTCTGCTTGTTCCATCCCCTTTTTTTCCAGGCACCTTTTTAACCCCTGAATTCCCACTGTGCCTCTGGAGCAGGTGTGAATGAAACTCCCCTCCAGGGAGAAGGGGCATAATGGCTCAGGGCAGCCAAAGGTCCAGTGACCCTGCAGGTGTGTGGTCTCCCGGGGTCTTGATCCACATTCCTCTGTCTCCTGGGCCATAGTGCTTTCTGCTGGGCAGCAGCAACCCACATGGGAGCAGAGCATTAAGCAAATAAGGCCAGGAAAAACTGTCAGTAAGGAGCACATGCCACCTTGGTCTTTAATATCATAATTTACTGAAGACATTATTCTATGGCTATTCAGTACAGATTAAGTATTTCTCATGTATATTTTTTTCTTACTGTTGATATGCAGACATACTTTTCTCTGGATGCATAATTACATTCCTTAGCAAACTTTACACTAGTAAGGAGATATATAACCTGCACACAAGTATAGACACCTGTCCCGTCTATGTATGTGTGGCTAAAGCCTCACCTTTATGTGATAAAGGTGATAATAGGACACAGTGGCATGGATCAACATGAATTATAATTTTTAAAAAGTTGGATCATAGCATTTTTCAGCATATTTATCTTTCTGATTATGTGTTCTTTAGGCAGATACTAATTTGTGTATGTGTTTTAACATAAGCACAAACCAACTAATATCAGTACAGAATGTTCCCCATGCATGCCTGATATACCAAAGGGTTGCCTGTTCGAAGAAAGATTTTATGACGGATAAGTCTCACAAACCATCAACTGTTGATCACAGAGGGGTTGCCTGGTTGGATGAATAAACTGTGTTCCAGAATAGGTTAGGTTTGGGCTTCATCTCGCTTTCACCTCCCTCCAGTTCTTATTGAAGTCTGACTGGATAGCTCCGCTCTCAGGAAACCTCTTCCCTGCCATTGCCTTCCCTAGGGAAGGGGAATTTGGCTCCTTTGGGGGAAGGAGAGGGGGCAGAAGCGGGCTCGGGAAGGCTTTGCACCCTGCTGGGCTGAGTGGCTCATCCTGGGAAAGCATTTCTGAACTCTGCAATAGCCAGCAGCCCTGGATGTTTCTCCTTAGGAAGAAAATACACAGTCAGCTTTAGTTCTGGGTTGGAAAAAAGAGGCTCTTGCAGAATATTTCATTGATTGACTGAGCAGTTTCCATATTGGCTTATGTAATGATTTTTTCCCAAGTCACTAAAAAGGGACTCTCCTATTTGATAACCACAGAGTGAGAAGACTTGAGGACATGTCAGAGTGAAAGTAAAATACCACATTCTCAGGCAGTTAATCAAACAGTACTTATCAAGGGGTTACCATTAGCAAAAGCACTCTGAGGCTTACAGAAAGGAGACAGACACAAACCCTGTCTTCACAGAGCTTACTACAGTCTGCCTGGGGAAATGGTGCCTATTTTAGGATAAGAAATGAAATGATTAGTATCCTGAGAAAAAGGAATATAGGCTGTAGGAACTCACATCCAAAAAAAAAAGTATTTCTGATTGAGAAAGTTGTAGCACAGGAGAGTGAAGGAAAGAGGATGGAGAAAGGATTTGAGCAGGTCTTGGTAGGTGTGGCCTGAATTTAACACGTGGGCTAGAAATGTGAGCCTCTGGAGATGAGAGGAGTTCGGTCTGGCTGGCGCAACATGCATAGGGGAGAAGCAGGAAGCACAGTTGGAAAAGCACGTCGTGGCCAGATTGTGAAGGTCTTAAACATCAAATTTTAGAAGATTTTCAGCAAGCTGTAGGAACTAATACCACAGAATGACATGCAGAAGTTGTGTTATATAACCTTTAGGAAGTCTGATCCAGGAAAGATGACTCAGGTGGTTTGGAGGGAGAGCAGCGAAGGCAAGGAGACCAATTAGCAGGCTGCTGTGAGAGGAAGAGAAGCGGCCTGGCATGGTGGCGCGGGAACAGAGCGCAGGCTGGGGAGGACTGACAACTGATGCACTGTGGGAGACGGGCAAGCTGGTGGTGTCCTTAGCATGAATCGCAAATAAAAGGGGAGCATTGGTTTGGGGGCGGGGTGGAGGGGAAGATTGGAAATTTTGAAACTGACAGAATTCACTTATACTGTATATATCTGGTGCTCGTTAGGGGGAGATGCCAGGACCCAGGACACAGATTTAAGAATTATATTCAATAAAAGGGAATTGCCATAAAAAGAGAAGAAAGAGGGCTGAATGCGTAACCTTGGGGGATACATACCCCAGGGTCCAAAGGGATACCAGCAAGGGACAAAAGCTGAGAAGCCAGCAGAAAAGCGATGTAAGGACACAGCAATAGCACCATCTCAGAGAAGCCAGGAGTGCTAGGATATTTTGGTGCAAGAGACAAAACTCAGAGTGATTTAAGGAAAAAAATAGAATTGATTATGTCATACATGTATCAGTTTTCTGTTGCTGCATAACAAGTTACCATAAACGCTGTGGCTTAACACCATACCCACGCTGTCTCCCAGTGCCCGCAGGTCAGAAGTCCAGCCACGGCTTGGCTGCATTCTCCGCTCAGGGTCTCAGGCTGAGGTCAAAGCGTTAGCTGGACTGCAGTCTCATCTGGGGCTTGTGGTTGTCTTTTGAGCTCACACACTTACTGGCAGAAGTTATTCCGCACTGCTGCGGGACTGAGGCCCCTGTTCTGTGGCTGGCTGTGGGCTAGGCAGCGGCTGTGTGTCCAGTTCCTTGCCACACAGTGTTCCCCCACCCCCATATGCTCTCTCATGCTTTGAATCTGATTCCCACAATGGCCTGTTCGCACCAAGGGCTCACCTGGTTAGGTCACGCCCACCACAGATATTCTTTCTGTTTTAAGGTCAGTTGATACAGGGGCTTAATTTTGCCCGCAAAGCTCCTTCGCAGCAGCACCGAGACTAGTGTTTAACTGGGTGACTAGGAGAAGGTGTGTGCCCTGGAGGACAGGGCAGTTTGGGGGCCACTTTAGAATCTGATTTGTTACAGCATAAGTAAACAGTCAGGGGTAAGTCTGACTTCTGGCGTGGCTGGATCTCAGGGACCTCACCGGTGTCAAGACTTTCTGCCTTTCAGCATTGCTCCCTTCTAAAGAGCTTCACTCTCACGTGGGCTTCCCTCACAAACAGCTCTTTGAAGGCCATGCTTCGTGGTGTCCCTAGGAGAGGGGGCCTGATTCCTCTTAGTTCCAGCCAGGCTGAGAGAGGCTTTGGTTGGCATGGCTCTGGTTACATGCCTGTCCCTAAAACCAGTCGTCATGGCATGAGGGTGTGTGTTCTGATTCTCCAGACATAGGTCCAAATGCCCTTCTTCAGAGCCAAGGCATGGGGTCATCCCAGCCCGAAGAACCAAGAGAGTGGAAGAGAGGTCGTTCCTGAAAGATGCTGTCCAGGCAAAATGGTAGTATATGAAATAAAAGGAAAAGAGAATTGAAGGAACTACTATATCAAATATTATAAAAGAAGTCAGTTGGGAAAGGGCCATTGCATTTAGAAGGCAGGAAGCCATTCTAAAAGAAAGAGAAGAAAGTTTACTTAAAAAAAAAGTGGCAGAAGTCAAACTCCGAGTTTGTGATGCACCTGGTAAAATCCCGGCATTGGATTCATTCCACACATTAACATGTTTGCTGGTGAAAAGGAGGAGGTGGCAGCCGTTTGGGAATGTACCAGGGAATGGGGAAGGCCTCTCAGGAATGGCAATGATCGATACATTTGTAGGTTTCTAGTAAACGAAAGAGGTTGAAGGAGTGACGGAAGTCCACGTTGATCCCAGTAGGAACTGAAGCCAGGAGGCGGAGAACAGACGAAGACCCAAGACCGAGAGCCACCGAAAGTTTTCCTGGATTGTAAAGTGTGTGAACTGTCTTATTTTGTTTTGTTTTGGTGACCTGTCACAACTTTGGAATAGACAGGTACCAGTCCTTCCAATGTAGCCATCTTATGCGATATACCCAGCCTCTGTCTGGCTGTCTGGCTGACAGAAGGACTTGGCCTCAGAGCAGTGGTTTTGAACTGGTGTCCGTGGACCAGCAGCAGCGGTGTCACCTGGGAACTGGATAGAAGCACGAACCCTCCGGTCCCACCCCACACCTACTGAACCAGAAATTCTGGGAACGGGACCCAGCTCTGTGGCTGAACAAGACCTCCAGGTGTTTCTGATGGCGGTTCCAGTTCGAGAGGCATTACATCCCATCTTCCCTCCGCACACCACAAGGGTTTCCTTAATGGTGGCTTTTGAAAAGCCGTGAGGATCAAGGATATAGGCTCCTGGTGACCTGGGGAGGGGTAAGGGGTTGTAAATCTTGAAAGAGGATGGCAGCTGTTCAGAAGCCACTCATTATATATGAAAATATAATGGACTGGAAGTATAGAAGAGCGAAAGCTAAGTGGTAACTGAAATGTTCTCCAGTTCACGGAGGGCTTTCATTTGGATGGTAGGCATTATAGGAACTCCACGTCCCTGGGGGACAGGACAATGAGGAGGGCTGAAATTACAGCTAGAGAGCAGTAATTCTTTTGGAGTACAGGTTAAGTCATAGAACAGGTTTTGGACATGCATCATTTAATTTAAATTCAGGCTTTTCTGATAGACACTCTTCGGAGGCTGCAGAAGGGCATGGCAAAGTTTCTTTCATCAGGGAGCTTAAAAGCTTTCCAAGCCTTCAAGACTTAAATAAATCCAGGGAATATAAAAAGACAATATAACAGAGTGCTGAATTGAAAAGGACCTTGGGTTAAAATGCGTGATGGAGGCTGTAAGTGCTGTGGGCAGTCAGGGGAAGGAGAAATTGGCACTGTGTCATTTTCCCGTCTGGAGAGAGGTCGAGACTGTCAGCCTGGTTGTAGTTCCCAGGCCTGGTGGTGGGATATTGGACAACTTGGCTTCAAGAAGTCTTTTCTTGCCCTCTGTTTTCTTTCTCAGTTTTCTGGTTTGTTAGAAGTAGTAAGTCAACGTGAGGGTTTGTATTTTAAGACTGAACTTGGACTATTATTAATAGTTTTGGTTTTATGAGAAACTTGTAGGAGAAACTACATTTTATCCTGGATGTCTTAAATGGAAAGAGACTCAGATGAAATTTTGGCTTATTCACTTCAAACAGATTTTCAGACTTACTTCATTCACGGGGAGAACATGAATGATGAGCTTGTCTGAGGAAGCCTGTTTCGTAGGATGAGGAAAGCAAATTACTGATTTTCCTTAGTAGAGGAATTAAATTGTACCAGATTTGGGATATAGGAAACAAGAAGACACTACAGATGAATACAACATTTCTATTGTTTTTTATTTCTTTGCATTGTGTTACCCGTCTGAATAAGTAAAGAGGTAAACAAACCAAAGAACCAAGACAGAAAGTTTTCAAGACACACTTTTCACAATAATTTGTAATTTTTCAATTACAGTTCACATATAATATTGTAGAATTAGGTAGGTGGGCATAAATGTCATTTCAGTTTGTGAGAGAAATAAAAAAAGATCTGATAGTCCAGAGGAAGCCAGCAGATTTGAAACCTAATGCAAAGTACTAAAAAAAATTTTTTTTTCTGACATTTACATGTGATGTGGTCTGTTTTTAGCTCTTTTGGGAGGGTTTTCTTAACTCCAGCTGTAGCCTGCAGGTGTTACCAGAGAGCTTCTTTTTCTTGCAATGATCAGGTGACTTCAGATGCATTAGGAAGCCAGAGTCGGCCTCTGCCGTTGGTCAGGTTTAATACCTGCGCCGAGCGGGTTTCCTGCAGGAGCGACCACGAAGATTTTCTTGCTCTGGTGGCCCTGGCACTCAGAAAGAAGAATCAGCTTTTATTTAGAGAGATGAAGAACAGTTCTGTTGCTTATTTCTTTTCTTTCAAATTGAAATCTAATTGCCATATAACGTATTAGTTTCTGGTGTACAACAGTGATTTGATAACACCCATAGATTGCGAAGTGATTACGGCAGTAACTCTAGTTAATGATGTAAGTCTGTTGCTCATTTCTTGATTTTGACCACGGAGACCCATTGAAATGTCCAGGAAGAAAACGGAGGTGAAATAGAGTTCGTTGTGCACCCCTGGGTCGCATCCCACGGGGCAGAGCTGCTTCCTGCCCCTGAAAACTCGATGCCTGGCTGGCTGACTTGTGCTCACCTTCATTTCTCTGCTTAGGTGTTACTTCAGTGAGAAAAACCTTCTGAGCCCTTCCTTCTAAAGGGTGCCCTGTTATAATTGCAAATCACAGTGCTTATTTTTTCTTTGTAATCCCCATCCAGTGTTCACATTTCATACATATACTACAGAGAGTATACTATGATTCTTCAGTGTCTGTCCCTCCTGAGGCGGTGAGCTCCGTAAAGGCATGGCTCTTTCCCATTTTGTTCACCACTGCACACATAGACCGGGTGGATATACTGAGCACCAAGGAAAAATTTGGCAAGTGATTGAATTAATTAATGAAAAAACACTTTGTGAACTTTATTCACTGTAAAAGACATGGTTAATCCTATCAGTAGTAGACACCTCCTTTCTCTCTTCTGTCCTCATTTTTTTTCTCTCTTATTTTTAATTCTTTATTTTGAGGTAGATTTGTCAGTGTTTTACCAATTCCAAATCTAGGGTTTGACAGTGTTAATGCTGTGATTCCCACCTTGGTTCAGCATGTGCTTATGACTTTGAGAGGCCCTTGGGGATGATTTATTTGGGAAGCAAACAGGATCCAGGGTAGCACTTAAACTCTGCTTTCTGTCTCCCCCAAAGCCGCTCACATATGTTTCCATACTTCAAGTATACTCCTCAAGAATTCTGAGTCAGTCAAAATAATATTGGCCCAGGAAAAGCTGTTTCTGGCTCTGTCTTCAAGGAGGGGGAAAATTAAAAATTCAGGTGTGGAAAATATTAATGATTGGAATATGAATAGGTCTTTTCTTTAAAAGCAACAAACAAAAATCATCCAGTCCTTCTCCAGCAGGTCCTTGGCGCACCACTTGTGTGTGCTATCCTCGGTGGGCGGCAATGGCAGGCAGCCAGGTGGAAAATTTCATAGTCCCGTGAACCTCCAGGGCACCGAACATGCCATCGGAGGGTGCCGTGTGGCCTGCACCGAGCCATGATGCGCCTACACAGGCCTCTCTCACCACCTTCCCCTCCTTCTTCCTCTTTCCTTCCTGCACCAGGCTCTGAATCTGAATGTCTTTCTTCCTGAGATTTCAGACGCCTTGTTTCCTGGCCCCTGTTTCTCTCAAGCCCTTCCTGGAAGGAGAAATCTTAGCACGGTGGCCCTTGTAAACACGTAGATGTTTGGGTGTCCCAGGGTCGGTGGATTGTTGGTGGTTAGCCAAGGCTGGCTTTTATATTCTGGCTCAGAGCTCAGGAGCAAGCTTATGACCACTAATAATAATACTTTGCATTTACATAGTGCCTTTCTTGTCAGGAACTGTGAGTGCTTTGCAAGAGTGATCTTATTGATCCTCCCAACAACCCAGTGAGGTATGACAATGGGAAAAGGTCCCAGCTCCCTCCTTTTTGAAGAGAGTAAAACCAAGTGGCTTACTTTGAGGCTATGTCACAAGTTTGCATCTCAGCTGGGTTGCATGTGAAGTCTCCCAGAATTGGCGTCACCTGTATCGGGGGACAGGGAGGAATGGGGAAAAGGCATGGCATGCCATGCTGCCGTGTCTCCTGGGGCAAGAGCAAAGCCATTGAATTTCTTTTTTACAAAATGGTTCTGGAAAATAGTCTTTGGTGAATGATCAATTGGTCTAATTGATTGTGAACTTCCTTTGTGTTAAGATAATGAGATATTGGATGACACATTTACCTTTTTCTTTCTATTCTGTTCTACTCCATGCTAGATTTTTCTCACTTCTCTGTGAAAGGAGGAAAGAACACACCACCCGAGCCCAGAAATACTGCAGCTCCTCGTGGGAAGTGCCCATGGTGAAGGAAGGCTGGGGCACCCGGTGAACAGCGCACAGTGAATGTTGTAAGTTGGCAGAGCGGCACCTGCGGCGGCTTGCCTTGCGTGGAGTTGTAAATCACTGCATGCCACTGCGCCAGGGTGGTGAAGGGGTGGTCGTGTTAGCGCTAGGTGATCGTTCAGTTAATTTCTTTTTTTAGGAGAGAGGTTGTGTTTTTATTTGATGCGAACTTGCCTTTCTCTCAGCTTCTGTGGGACATTTCTCATTTTCTCTTTCTGGAATAAAAACGTGGAACACAGGGATTCTTTCATTGTAGGAATGCCCTTCTTCCTGGTACAAATAGTATCAAGTTTACAGCATCCTCGCAATTCTTTCAGGTTGATGGGTAGGGGGGTCACAGACTCCAGGATAAGAATTAGCAACCAGGGTTACCACCAGCAGTTATTTTTACTAATAAAAAGTTTTTCATTGGAATGGATTTTTCTGGCTTTCAAAAACCTGAGGTATGCAAGTATCGTCAGTTGTTTTGGGTGCTTCTCATATTCAAAAGTGGCTGATTTACTGGTTTGTATGAGGCCACTGGGTTGGGGTTTTGAGATTAGTCAAGCAGTACCTGTGGGTGAGCTGCTGGTCGCCTTTCATGAGGTCTTTTTGGACCAAGTAGTTGACAAGGCAGCACACGATGGGCTTTGAAGGGCTTATCTGCCACGGCACTTAGGGGTTTGACCAGCTCTGCCTTCTGGAGATTTTACCTCATTGCCAGATCGTGTCACCAAGCTGAGTTTAGGAGAGTTTGGCCAGGAAAGAAAATAGCTACAGAAAACCCAGAATGGCCTAGGAACCTTTACCTTCAGATTTTAGAATTGAAGAGCCCACTTCAACTAGGGTATACGTACATACACATACAAACATATGTACACATAATGTATAGATATACTTAATGTATGTCTGTACACACACTTAATATATATTATATATTTGTGTATATGTATTATATATACATTGATGCATATATTTGTGTGCATATACACTACACACATGTATATACATATGTGTATATATAAATAACTATATATTAAGTTTTTAGCTTCTTAATAGTAAGGAACCGTTTCCAGGTATTTATTACCTATTTTTTTTTCCAGTTTCATAAGAGATTTTGAAAAGCAAGGTGCAGTAATTTGAGGGTATATATCAGGGAGAAAAAGCATCAACATTGAAAAGAAAATTTCCACTGAATTTTCAAAATTTCATGCTTTTCTAAATACTTTCATGAAAGCATGCATATATATCCATATAAATGGGTTAAATAGTCATATTAACTACATTTATTAAATTCAAAATCTCCTAGTACATCAAAGTGAATGGACCGTGAGAGGTGCTGGTGTTTTCATGTGTTTCTGTTTTGTACATGTGAGTACTTTGGTTCTGGTGGAAAGTACATAGCTCGTGGAATCCATCGACCTGGATTCTATTCCTAGTCCTCTTGTCAAGGACGAGCAAGTCCGCAGCCTTGGGCAAGTCACTGACCCCCGTGAAGTGTTATTTTGTGTCTATAGATCGCTCGATGCTACTTGACCAGCTGACATCTTGGTTTGGGCTCCCCATAAAAGGCAGAGCATTACATAAGGCACGTTAATACTTAATAAAAAGTATCTTTTATTCTGAAAGTTTCTACCACTGTTCAGGAATATTTTGGGGCCCTGTGTGTTTTAGCAGAAATTATTTTCTCAATCAGGTAGCTGTAAGAATGTCCCTGTGATGATGTTCTTTAAAGCATTTTTATCCTAGGAAACAAGCATCTTATGGAAGAGTGGTTTGGATTTCATGTTACATGTAAATGGGCACTACAGTTGCTGTACTGCCATCAAGACAGCTTTTGTTTTGAACCTTGTGGGTTTTTATTTTTTTAACCATTGGTTTGAACTGCTCATGTGAAACTATGTCAAGCCCTAAATATTAAGTGAGGTTTTCAAAGAAGTTCTGAACGTAAACTTGAAGATACCACGTGGCCAACTTAAAGTCATTTAGAAGTCCTTCTGTAAACAGGATAATTTGAGAGAGAGGAAGAAAATTCTAAATTCTAACATGCTGCTTTATAACTAAGAACTTTGTCTTTCAAATTGCATTTGCTTGGACAGTGGCAAGGTCAGTAGTGGGGATGTCCCAGTTTTCTTAGTATATTTTAAAATCAGTAACTTTTAAAAATCTTGATGCATTTGTACAGCTCTGAGTTTATGCTTCCCCTTACTTGGGTGCCCCGAGTCCTTTGCCTCTACAGTAGGGAAGGCAAGAGATTTTCAGAGAATGTGTTTTTGCACATAGATGGGTGTGATGGTGGGTGTGTGAACATTTGACTAATAACCATCACAGCCATTGAATTCACGGTGTCGGCCCTCAGCAGTCTTTGCAGACTGTACCCCAAACTCATTACCTCTGTGGTAGGTAGCCCTCTTCTTGTCCCTCTGCACCACCTCTCAGATCTGCCACCATCTTTTTAACAAATGGACTTTGGTCCTCAGAGTGTCTCAGTCTGGCTCGAAGATGTGGTATCTTGTACAAGAGAGGAAACTGAGTTTTCACACATGACGCTGCTGTTAACTGGTTAAGCGGGGGCCTCCTGAAGCCCCGAGGGCCCATCTTATGACGAGTCACATGAGAGAGTTGAGTTACAACTGAGTTCTGGTGATTCTTCTGACTCCAGGTGGCTAACGTTGCGTAAAGTGCCCATCTTGGACGAGGCAGAGTGGACCTTCATGTCCCCCCTGTTTGGCTTCTAAAAGTCAGTGATTTGACACAACTTTAATTTACAGCTGTTTTTATAATGCTGAGCACAGTATTAAGGTTTAAAAAAAAGCATTATTATTTCTGTCGCTGTCATGATATTCTTTCCCCAGGCACCATGTTACAGTACAAAGGTGTTGATTTTGGTGCTACGAATATCATTTTAGTCATTTATATTTAGAATCCACACCCAATGGTCTTTTTGAAAATTAAATATGAGCCACTTTTGAAATTAACTTTTTAAAAAGTGTCTACCTTCATACTCAAATATTGTCTGGTATATAAGCAAGGAGGTGGTGGTGATCTGTATTTCTTTCCTAAGCTCCTCTGCTTCCTTAAATGGGACTTCCCAAGTTACCCTTTCCAAGTGGCCTTCCCTGACCTGTGTGGAATAGCCTCCAGCCCAACCCTCTCTATCATCTAGCTTACTTTATTTTTTAAGCACTTTTATTTTTAAATCATCTGTCTCCTTAACTAGACTGTAAGTTTCATGAAAGCAAGGCTTATTATTTCTTTTCTGGTGCACTACAAGACCTAACATGCTGAGTGAGCACTCAGTGAATACTTGAGTGACTAAGGACAGAGTCGGTGTATGCCTGGGCTTCTGTGTGCGGGCCCAGCTGTCAGTAAAAACAACATAAAGTACTGAGGAGCATTGGTTGTGGGGCGGCATGGAGGGAGTAGGCTGTTTTCTTTAATCCTTAGAAGTAGATGCTGAGTGTTGATGTATTTAAGTAAATGTGGGAAAGGAAACAATTTGTTTCTAAAAAAAAGGCTTTATAGCCTTTTTAGGCTATATAGCCCAAAGTTTGGGGATTTTCATATATATATATATTTTAATTCTGCACTGTGCGTGTTTCCTCTGCTTTTCCATTGGAGTGGTTTGTTTTATAGCTTCGTTGTGAGCAGCCTGCCCGGTGTTCCGGGGAAGGCGACAGTTTTGGTGGTTTTGACGCTTATAATCACATTGCTTTATGACCATTTAGGTTCACAGTTATTCCCAAGGTGGGAAACAGGCTTGAGTGCTGAATCTGCCTTGGAACTCAGCCTTTACTGGGTAGCATCATTTTCATTTTGTTTCATTTTGTTCCCAGCGTGCAGTTGGGAATGAACAAGCCTGCCTGTACCAGTTAAGTTCACCTTGCGTCTGTGTGGTGGAGACGGGGAGGGTCACAGAAGTCAGGGAGGTGTCATTCTACATCACTTGTGCAGACCACAATGATAACAGTTTCTTGGATTTTGTGTATTTATTGGCCCCCTTTTCAGAATAACTGTTCTGAGTGCCAGAGTCACGCATTCCTAGGAAGCAATGGAAAGACTAAAATAAACACCTTGTGTCTGTTTGCACAGTATTATGCTGTCTTCATAAGCTTTGAAAAATGGAAGCTGAATTTCTAGTCTCCAGAGTAAGAGAATTACACATACACCCTCTAATAAGAGTGATTTGGGAATTTCCATTGTGTCTGTCAATTTGTGCCTTTTAGATTTGCCACCTGTAATACCAAATTCTCTGGTGTTATCATTAAAACAAAACTGAGATAGAGAAGGGGGTCAGGAGGGAAGGGGACACCTTATTGTTAGATAAGTGAGGAAAAGCAGTCTCATTTTCTTCCCGCCCCTGCTTGTAACGGGCTTGAAGTCGGTCTGCGTATGATAAAGGCTCTGACTGAGCACGTTGCACACGAGTACTCTGGGCCATTCTTGTGGGGCCTGAAGTTCTCCAGGGTTTTCTCTTTCACCCATCATTTTCTGTTCCCTAGACGTTTTCCAATTGCTTCTCATTGACAGCCTCGTTAATTCCTGGCCGTTGCCCCTTTGGTGGGGCCTTTGCATGAGCTGCTGCTTCTGAGAGTTAATGTCAGAGCGACTTCCTGAGTCTGTTGGCAAAGTCTAGCACATCCCAGGCACACCCTTTCTCCTTGGGGTCCTCATCCCTAAAGGCTCAGCCTCCTCCTTGCAGCGTCTGGGGGCAGGCACAGCAAACACACTGAATACCTGGGAGTCGTGGAAGGAAAGATGCCCAGGCGTTTTCTGCACTACTGGCGCTCTGTGGGGAGAGGAAGCAGCAACAGCCTGCTCACACTGCTTTCTAACTGATTAGAGCTGAGGTAGGTTTTGTGTTCTACTGAAGTTTAGAATTCACTAAAAAAATACTGTTTATTAAAAGAGAGTGTGTTAAAGAAGCCTGCTGAGGATACAGTGATGGGTAATCTGTACTGACCGTCCTCTGAGACTCCACTCGCACAGAGCACCATGGGAGGTTGTGAGTCAGGTGTCCTGCACGGGACGGTGGGCACACTTCCTCAGGGTTGCAGGTCCATTAGGCCTGGAAGCAGAGGTAGTATTTCAATGTGACGGATGTGTATACTTTGAGACAGCAAAGGCGGGAAATAAGATAAAACTAGGCTTTTATTTAACTGCTTCTACATCCAGGCAGGTGAAAGCTCAGAGTCAGAGACTTCTTTCCATCAGAAATGACCACCGACAAAGATACAGAATGGGGATTTGTTGCCCCTGAGAACCATTCTCCTTTCAGGTTATTTTATGTATTTATTTTTAAAAGCTGAAGCAAGAACTTGGGCCACTTAAAAATTGATGCCTCTCAACCCTATTAGGTATAGTGTTTTCAACATGAACTATGAACAGAAACCACACACAGAACTAAAAATGTGCCTCTCAAGAGGTGTGCCTTTGAAGTGCTCACTGTCCAAGAGCCAGTGTGCACGCAGGAAGGCGGGGCAGGGTGGCTGGACGGGACTGCAGCTGGGAAGGAAGGTGCTCAGCCACTGAAAACCCTCCCAGGTAGAGGTCAGGTAATTCCCGCCTTCCTGACACCTCAGAGGCTGGTCCACTCTGTCCTCTTTGTTAAGATATTATTGATGTATGTCATTTCTCACAAAGTATGTCATACCATAGGGTTTGAATTATTTTCATTGTTCTTTAAAAGGTTGTTATCTCTCTTTTGCTTTCTTACACAGTAGTGAAGGACAAGTAGACACTAAATAACATTGTTTTGTCATAAAGCCAAAAGAAAATCAGTTGGTTCTTACCAGCAAATAAATTATTCCTTGGGACTAATGTAAGAAGACAAATAGTTTTATTCTTTTAATTCCTCCAATTTTTTACTTTTATAAAATAATCAGATTTTAATGTTAGAAAATCATTTGGCCACACAGTTTTCAGTGGCAGCTCTGTAGCAAGTCATGCTGGGTGGAGTCTGGGCTGAGAGAATGAATCCATCTCGTACATACCTTGAGGATTATGTTAGTCTTTTGTAGACACCTGAGTAATTATGTAACATGATTCGAAAAAGTAACTGTATTTTTTAAAATTTTTCTTTCTTTTTAATTTTAAGTATATTTTATTGGCTATGCTATTACAGTTGTCCCATTGTTTCTTCTCTTTATCCCCCTCCACCCTGCACCCCGCTCCCTGCAGCATTCCCCCCACTTCGTTCATGTCTGTGGTTGTACATATAAGTTCCTTGGCTTCTCCATTTCCTACACTATTCTTACCCTCCCCCTGTCTATTTTGTAACTACCAATTATGCTTCTTATTCCCCGTACCTTTTTCCCACATCCTCCTCTCACCCCCTCACCACTGATAACCCTCCACGAGATCTCTATTTCTGTGATTCTGTTCCTGTTCTAGTTGTTTGCTTAGTTTGTTTTTGTTTTTGTTTAGGTTCAGTCATTGATAGCTGTGAGTTTGTTGTCATTTCACTGTTCATAATTTTAATCTTTTTCTTAGATAAGTCCCTTTAACATTGTATATAATAAGGGCTTGGTGATGATGAACTCTTTTGACATTACCTTATTTGGGAAGCACTTTATCTGCCCTTCCATTCTAAATGATAGCTTTGCTGAATAGAGTAACAAGTATAAAGGCTTTTTAGGAGAGATAGTAAAATTAGGTGTTTATAACCTATGTTGGAGGAAGTTAGTTGTTCAGTGTCATTTCTCCTATTTCTGCTTTCATTCTGAAACAGTTTCCTTAAGTAGAATCCCCAAAATGAAAATTCTAATGGGATACAAATGGCATTAGAATCTTTTTCAAAACTGCGGCATGTTCTTGCCACCATGCCCTCTGGAGTCTTATCCTCTTCTCTTCTTCCGCCTCTAAATCCCACTCCCTTCCCAGTACCTTCTCCTCACAATGTCTTGTGACGTCTCCCTTCCAACTGCAGGTGTTTGGCATCGGGACAGGGAGGACTGGCCCACAGTGCCGGCAGGATCCCTACACTGAGGCTGGCCTGGGTTATGTCTTCCATTCTGCACAGAAGCCGTCTTCGCAGACACCAGGACACGTGTGCTTTGTCTATCTAGAAATGAAAACATGCTTGCTAAAAGCATTTTCTAAAATTTCCATTAGGGCACTCTTCATTTCATTTTGCTTTTTTTTTTTTTCTTCTCAATCCATTGTAGCTTTCACAGAACTGAAAAAATTGTAATTTTTCCACAGCTAAAATACAAGACTTGAACAAGTCAGTCTTAATGCCTGGGGCTCCAAAGAGTTGCTACCCGTTATAAGCATTGTAAAACTTACCCTGCAGAACAAAGAGAACTGGGCAGGGATTCTTCTTTTTTTCCACTATGGCAAGCCCTAGTTTTCCAGCCTCCTTTGCCTTTTGTTCTCCAAGAAAAGGGGGCATGAGATTAGGGTGCTGTTGTTCAGAAAGGGGACAGCTGTTGCCTATACAAGCAGATTTCCCCCCTTCCCTTTGGCATCCTCAGTTGTTCTACCTGTTTCTAGCTCTCCTGCTTCTGCTATGAATAGCCTCCCTTCCCCCACACTCAGGAGACTAATAAATTAAATACACAAATGTCAATTGGTTCCTCCACATCCATCAGCTCTGCAATTCAGAATAGAGTCATTCAACCTTTATCGTAAGCGAGTTTCTTGCCCCTCCTTTGTCACCAGCACATCAAGCACAAGTGTAGATTAAAGGATAGTATGGCAAGGTGAGAGCTATCCACTGGGTAATATCAGTCTGTCACTCCCCTTCAGCAAAGCAGATTAGCTGCCAATTGGTATCTTGTTGCTGTCATCGGGGTTTGCAATCCAGGTTCCCAGCTCTGCTGGCGATCTATTTCTGTGCCCCAGCAATGATGCCAGTTGTCCTAGCAACTTGCTGGCTGACACATCTCTAAAGACAAGCAAGGAGAAGTGGCAGTGGAAGAGGGGGGCCTCCCAAGGGTCAGAAGAGAGTTGGCAGTCATCTTGCTCGAAGAGGATTTTCCATTTCCTTCATCTGGGCAGGCCTCCAGAAAAAGGATGTCAGTCAGTATCATGGGAGTGTCACTTAACTAAGGATCGTGGACCACATGGTCTTTCTGGTACAGATAGCATCCTATGGAGAATGACACACTGATTAATGGATATTCCGGGCAGAATGTGGGGTCTCCAGGGCCAGGATGTTAGGTGATCTCAAACCAAAGGATGGTATCAGTTTTTCTTGTGAGTTGAGTGGATGTTCCAGTTATTTATCAGAACTGGCCTTCAGAGTTGGGGATATGGGTCAGTGTTAGGGATCAGAGGTCAAGAAGTGGAGGATGAAGGGAAATGCCACTACAGTCGATCCTGGCTCTTCTTCCTGTTGACAGGTCTGGCTGAATATCAGTCTAGGTGTAACTAGAGCTTTCATCCTGGGCTCCAGTAATTTATCCGTGTGCCCAGCATTGAAAAGGAGCACTATTCCCCTTATCCTCTTCTTTGTAATTATTCTCCTCCTCTGTTTATGTCAGGTTGAATTGGCACTAAATGACCTTCCCCCTTTTCTCTGATTTGGATCCAAAAGAACATAGAAGTCCTAAGAATTAAATCTTCAAGTCCCTAGCCTAGCTGGCCCTGCCTAGATTAAGTCTAAAATTGGGCAGTCACTTGACATTGGATGTCTTGGGGACTTTATCCCATAGCCACTCTTCTGTGGAAGCCCCTAGCTAGTAACTTCAGGTGACGCTTTCTTCTCAGAATGTTTCTGTCTGTGTCAGCGTGGTGCTGTCAGGACACTTTTCATAGAGAAAGAACTAGGGGAGGATTTACCTGCAAACCTTGTTGGAGGTGGGGAGTAAGAGGGTGTGATGACCGGAATGTCCCCAGAACATTTGAAACCCACAAATGGCATAAAATGTTATTAGTACCTTAAGTTCCATTACTGAAAGGACTTCTGCGCTCTCAGAGACCTAGCATTGTTTGCTCTGCTGCACGGCCCATACTTAGCTGAGACCATCGCAGGTCGCTGTGCCTTCGTGCTGGGATACCGGTTAGGGTGTAACTGAGCGTTTCTAGCACCCTTTATGTACTCCACGAATATCAATTCCCTCTTTTATGCCTGGAATAAGGATAGGTATCGAAGATCTGGAACTGGGGTTAAGAGAAATGGTGTTTGCACAAGGTAGTTTTTTTTGTACTTTCAGAGCAATCTCCATTTTTAAAATGTTTCTTAACAAATAAAAACTTAAAAATCAGTGTTGTTTGACAAGTGTGTGGGGTACCCAGTGGTCATTATTTTAAGCCGTTGAAATGGACTAAACTTTAGAAGACACATTGTGTTCCTAGAACAATAAACATCTATTGGGTGCATTTTGATACTGTAGAGAAGTAGAGTTGGTTTTTAAAGGTCATTATGTAACTCTCAATGTCAGTGTGTAATGGTGAATGTTCATCATCCCTCATGGTACACGGGCAATGAAGATGGTTCTCATGTTGCTGTGAATAATAAGTACAACTCGTGAATTTCATTGAGTTGGAAGATTAAAATTCTTCTCTAGATTCGATCATTTCCTTTTTAAAAAGAAATTTGATAAAGCAGATGACAACCCAAGTAGGCCTCACAAACTTCACACTTCACACTTTTCTTTCCACGACCTATCTAGATATACAGTGATTGGAAGCACACCTAGAGCAGAAGGAACCTGTTCTTTCTCCCCCTTGAATTTGTTATGGTCAGTCACAAAGGGAAGTGTGAATCTAAATGTTCATAACTTAGGAGATGATGGAGAAACCTTGGGCTTGGCCCCGGATCAGGAGCTGCAGACTAAGAACAGGCGCCTGGGTTCTCATCCCGCTCCTGCCCTTCTGAAGCCACTGGCAAGCTGCTTGCTTTCGCTGTGCCTTTACTTCTTCGTCTTCCAAAGGAAGACAGTTATCACTTTCACATAACAGCCTCAGATTTAAATAAACAGGGTAAGGCAAAAGTAGGTTTACAATTGTTTGTATGGAAAGTAATACAATAATTAATAGATAATAATACAAGAATAGACTCTGTTTTCATACTCACAACTGTAAACCTACTTTTGCCCCATGCTGTATTAGTCCAAATAAGAGGCTTTTGGAATCGTATCTGGGCTCCAGTCTCAGCCCTGCCACCCACTAACTGTGTGTCCTCGTGGAACTGGCCCAGCTTCTCTGAGTCTTATTTACCTCCTCTGGAAATAGGGCTGATCATTACCCAACCTGAAGGGCTGTGGAGAAGCTGTCCTTCAGGTTGGAAATAAGGTGTGTGTTAAGTGTTAGCCCAGTGATTTCTCTCTAGTAACTGTGGCAGCTTTAATGGTGTTCGCATGGAGACATTTCGCAGAACAAAATTTATCATGATGCGTTGCTGAAATCAACAGGTGAACAGCTGCAACTTGCTAATCTCTTTGTAGAGAGATGTCTTCTGTAAAATGAGTTGTCATTAACTGTCAATTGCGACTCGCTAATCACTTTGTAGAGACATGTCCTCTGTGATACGAATTGTCATTAACTGTCAAGTCATTGCGTTGACAGTGAAGTCAGTTATGTATTGTTAGAGCCTTCTGCTTCTCTGATGTTCATAGTAGAGAATTACGACGGTGAAGATGACAACATTGTCAGAAATATCCATGTGCATATGCTGAGGGCCTTGGAATTTTTGGTGAATTTTTTCATACTATTCAAACTGAAAGGCACAGTGAGTTTGGAAGATATGATATGGTCTCATCTATAAAAAGAATAGGGAGATTCCCAAAGGCTATTGATATGAGTGAAACTCTAAAAAAAGAAAAACATTAAAAATATATTTTGATGTAGTTAACATGTCTAAGTGGTGATCGGTAAAAATGATCTAGTCTAATTCCTTGAAATTAAGGATAGAAAAAACTGGAAGATAGATGTATGCACATTACATTCCTGTGTCTTCTTTTGGCAAATATTTTGTGAGTCTGTGCTATAAGTAAGGCACCTTTGGAAAGAAAGATGAAGAAATAGGCAGCTGTGTCACGCTATGGCCAGTGCTCTCCCATCGGAACTCACAGGAAGCCCTTGATGCTGACAGCGAGGCATTTTGTGGGCTGAGGGAAGCCTTCATCCTGAGACTGGGAGCTTTTAACTAGGAAGGACGGTGCGCATATCAGTTGACATAATCTGCGTAACAAGCAACCCTGACATTAGTGGCTTTAAACAAAAAAATATAAATAACAAATGTATTTATTTCTTATGATTCTGTGGGTTAGCTGGGCTCTTCTAGCGTGCTGGGACTGACTGGTCTATGGCCTCACTCACATGTCGAGCTGTGGTGAGGCTGGTTGACCGGAGGGAGAGGGGAGCTTCAGCTGGGGCAGCTTGTCCTGCTCCATGTGGTGTCTCATCCCCCAGTAGGCTAGTCTGAGCTCCTTCCTGTGGGGATCTCAGGCTTCCCAAGGGCAGCAGGAGAGGACAAACTAGCACACAAGTACTTTTCACCCTCTGCCCTCAAGGTGTATGCTAATTTCCCTTTGGCCAAAGCAAGTCACTTCATAAGCAAGTCACAGGTTCAAGGGATGGGGGAAACACCAGCTTTAGTTACTTGGTGGACAACATGTGCCGGCCTCAAAGGTAAGAGAGAACACAGCATGTTGGGAAATCTCACGTAGCCCAGAGTGGCCAGAGGAGAACAGGTGAGAAGTGTCAGGAAAGGGCTAAATAATGAAGTGTCTTTTCAGCAAGCTCTGCTGAGGAGTTTGGAATTTACTTGGGAGACAGGAGAAGAGTCATTGACAGATCTTAAATAAGATATTGACATGATCAGTGACAGATGTAGAAACTTGGTTAGATGGCTAAAGCCTAAAAACATGTGTTAGCCTAGACAATTCAGGGTATTTCCCAAGAGGCATCCCAGGAAAGTATTGCAGCTGAGAGGTGGTTCCAGGTCCACGTGTGCTTTCTAAACAGTGTCAGCAGAAAAGAGGGTGGAAGCCCTGAAGACCTGTCAGCAGGACAGGCTCAGGGCATGACCACTGTCCATATGGAACCAGCTAGGGGGTGGCGAGGACTCGGAGCACACTAAGGGAGCTAGACCTTGCCAGCAGTGGTCATCCAGGATCCAGCCAGACTCCAGTGTCCTGGGGGTCTAAATAAATGCGTGCTGGTGGGCTGATGGAAAAATGGTTTCTGAAAGTCTATTCTCCTGGTAGGTAATGTTATAGTAGAACTCCGGCTGAAGACTCTTTTCCTCCCTCATGGCCCCACGTGAGACAGTGTGCTCCAGGGCCCTTGGGCTCCCTAAAAAATGCTCTCTACTCTTGGGGTGAGACTAGTACTCACCCATTAATTTCAAGAACTGACCTTTTAACTGGGATATTAAGTATAACTCTTTAAAAATACTAAAATAGAAATGACTTTCATTTCACTAAATTCAAGTTACCGAGAGTGAGAACTTGTGGTTTTCACCGGCGGGTTCCAGAGCCAGTTTGTTGTCACTGAAACTGACAATATCGAGTGGGAGTAGCAGGGTACTTTTCAGGCCTGGGCTTTTAACTCACATGTTGAAATGCTATCTTTTATAGATAAAAAATGGGGAGGGGACACCTACGTGTGCATTAAGCAGATAATAATTTGCTGTGTTTTCTTTCTGTTTTCTCAGTTAAACACACACACACCAACACACACACATACACGGAAGAGTGTAGACAAGGTAGTGCAGGCTGCTGGGGATGGCCTCTGGTTTCTGCTTTCTGCCCGGAGGGGCATCTTCCTTACCCAAATAATTGTGAATAAGTAGAAATCAATGGGAGAAAATGAAAGAAGAAAAATGAAAACCCCAGAACAGAGTCCTTTTGGGGCAGGTAAGCCACTGTTGTAGCTCAGGGTCCTAACATTTTCTCTACCTCAAGAGTTTTAACTGCCTTTTATAAATCAGCTTCCTGTGAGACGGGCACTTGGCCCCAGCTGTATTCGCGCGTCATTTTCTGCCCACTGACACGTTCTGTCAGCGTTGAATTCAGCCGGGGTGCCGCTCTGCACGTCTGGGGCTGGTGGCTTAGCTCCTGTGCACTCCAGGAGTTATCACCAGGCTCCATCCCCTGAGTGAGATGCATTTTCAAAGACAGGAGAGGTTTTGAGAAAAACCCCAGTGGTGAGTCAGAGGCTGGAGGCATTTGCTTGCTGCTGAGCAACAGCAAGTATTTTAGACATTCTTATCAGAGTCTTGGTTAATGATTATGTGGAAGACTGATAAAGAAATGTGATAGGGGACCTCATAATTTGAAGTGCCCAAATTTGGCGAGCTTCATTGTCACGTGAAATGGAAATGAAAACATGGCGTGTTTGGGAATTCCTGATCCTGCTTATTGGCTTTAAGAGCAGGTCAGCACACAAACACTGACTCACTGTAGTTGATACTGGAAGGAAGATAGGGTTTGCTGTGCTCAGTTGGGCCTGGCTTCCTGCTTGGAGTCTGGATCAAGTGCCAGGAGAGGGAGAAGCCAGCAGTATAGGTGACTGGAGGAGTGTCTAACTGCCATGTTCTGTTTTGTTTTGTTTTTGTAGAAACCCATGCCCTTGCATATAGTTTCACGTGAAATATTCATCAAAATGGTGTATTTCTTCATAAATACTTATTCAATCTATACTAGAGTATATAGAATATAGAGGAAGAAAATAGAATCTTATTTTTAGAAGTGGGTGAAGATGCAGGTGTGTGTGTTCTGCCACCTGTGTATCATTTCACTAGGTTTTGTCAGCTGATTTTCTTATCCGACTGGGCTTCCTATGGCACCTTAAGCAGTGGGGACCAGACTAATCTGCAAGGGACATGGGTCCCAATTAAAGTCAACGCTGTGATCAAAACCACCTGCTGTTATTTGCTTTTTTAGAAATTTCAATAACATAGTGAACTCTGCCTCTTTGATTAATATATAGAGGCAGTGATTTTAATCTAAGATGGTGTGGTGACTAGTCAAGTAATACCTACGAAGTATTCTTAGCATCTTATACAGAAAGATAGGCTATCCCAAGTCAGAATGTTCTTGCTCTTCCACTTTTCTTTTATGTAAACTCTCTCTCTCTGACACTCACACACACACACACACACACACACACACCATGGCCACCTGGCATGCTCTACTGAGAGCAGCCCAGCTACAGAGAGTGTGGCAACCTTGCATACAACTGGCTTTCCAGCCTTAATCTCTGGTAAGGACCGTAGGTCATAGCTGGGCCATCATTTTCACTTGTCTCAAGAGGAACACCCCTCGGATTCAGTCTGTCTTATCTATGCCATCATTCACAGAACTGGACTCTTCAAACTACACCTACTCCTGGTAGTAAACCAGAAATGCAGTGCCCCAAGGCATACGCATCTACTTGTTACATCTCCATCTTAAATTTACAAACAGTATTTCAGTTTATGACTCAAAACTCAAATGTGTTTCCATGATTAAATATATAGCTGTGGTTAAACATTGCTTAGCAGAAGGCATGTTTGTCTTCTGATAAAACTCTTTTCAAGTTTTGCAGTGTGGATTTGTTCCTATCGTGGGGGTTCTTTCATGTAGGAGGGAGAGTGTCGGAATGAGAAAGCTCAGCAAAGCTTGTGTGAAAACCTGGGGTCAGAGGTTGTGGCACAGGAAAAATTTCCAAGTCGGCCCAGTCTGATTTCAGCAGTTCTGCCTGTCTCTTAGGGGGCTTGTCTCCCTCTTTTCCCTTTTCGATGTGCTCTTTCCTCTCTCCCAGTGCCTTGTACCACTTCATGTGCCTTGGTTGACCTGTGAAGAAACACAGTTTGATGAAGACACCTTATACTGATAGAGACCTGGACCAGGGTAATTGCATTTTACAAGGGCTCAGGGACCCAAGGATTGGGGTTTTTTTTAATGGTGTGATTTCAGCTGATCCTTGGCAGGGAGATCTTTTGGGTGTCATTTTTTTCGAACATATTAGGAAGCAAGCAACTGCCCACCTAGTCAAGAATACTATCCATCCTGCCTTGTACCCAATAACATTCCATGTAAATAACTGTTAACTTAATCTTAATAATCACCTAAGGTGGCATATATGAGAGGGGAGTGCCCCCCAAACAGAATTTATTTATAAAAAGTTGTGTATTTATTCTTACATGTTTAAACTTCAGTTACCTTCAAATCTCTCCATTTGATGCAGTATACCCATTGAGATGTGTTTCCACTGCTCAGAACAGTGTTTGAACTCATTGATTTTGATGCCCTTTACTGCTTCTACAGTTTTTGTTTCAACTCTTCATCATCGGCAAAACGTTGCCCTTTGGGGAATTTTTTCATCTGGTGAAATAGAAAAGAAGTGGCTGAGGGTAAGATTGGGTGAATGAGGAGGGTGGGGCACAGGGTCGTGCTGTTTTTTTGATCAAAAACTGCTGAACACTCAAGAGGAGGTGTGGGCAGGTGCGCTCGTAAATCACCCATCATGAAATGGGCAAACACATGGAAAGTGTCTTCAAAAAAAATTCACTGAAGCCGAACGCAGTCTCTCACAACAGTGCCAGCTGGTGCACTGATACAGACGGGTTCCTAGAACACTCACCTAGTGGGGGGAAACCTGTACCAGAAGGGGCCCACCCTCCAGAAGATAATTCCAGTTTTGGGGGGTCTCTTCCCTTGTAAACTTCAAAGATATGGTATACTTTACCAACTTTCCTTTTTTTTTCCAATTTTTAAAATTGTGATAAAATACATATAAGGTGATATTTGTTATCTTATCACTTTTAAGTTCAGTGTGCAACACTGTACTCAGGTACAGTAGAGGTATTAAATACATTCACATTGTTGTGAAACCATTGCCACCATCCACTCCAGAATGCTTGTGCATCTTCCAGACTGAGGCTCTGTACCATCAAACATTAACTCCCCACCCCCACTTCTCCCAAACCCTGGTAAGCACCCTTCTACTTTCTGTCTATGAATCTGACTACCCGTGGGACTACAGATAAGTGGAATCATACAGTGTTTGACTTGTTGTGATTGGTTTATTTTATTTAGCATAAAACACTCAAGGTTATCCATGTTGTAGCAGGAGGCAGAAGTTCTTTCATTTTAAAGGCTGAATAATATTCCATTGTATGGACATACCACATTTGTTTATCCATTCATTCATCTGTGAACACTTGGGTTGCTTCCAATTCTTTGCTATTTTGAGTAATGCTGCAGTGATCGTGTATGTGCAAATACCTCTTCTAAGGTTCTTCATGAAATTTCTTTTATGTTCTTACTAGATACAGTGTTTGAGGAAGACATGTACCCACCTTCTTTGAGCCTTTTTTATGATAGAACTAGGTAGACTTTGTGCCTAATAGTGTTATTTGAAGTACCTTGTCTGCTGGTCTCTCATCTAATACCTGAAATGCACTATTAGCAGTCCAGTCTTCAAATATTGAGTGAAAACCTTCCTCTTGTTTTCTATTAAAATGCGAATGATCCTGGTACAGAAGCCACAGATAAGATATTAGCACCTTCTTGTGGATTAGTTTAATCAGATCTTATCTTAGAAGTTTTTCTGTTCCCCTCCCTAGTTCTTCACAGTTCTCTTCTTTTTATATCTTCTTTTTATATTCATTGCCTTGCAGTATTTGTGTACCGCACCGTATTAAAATTTCTTACTTATATTTGCTTCTCTTGATAGAATAGGAGCTTCTTAAGGACAGGATCCTTGTATAATTTCGGTTGCTTTAGCAGGCCCTAGTAAAATGTTACACATAGCCAACTCTAAATAAACCGTTGGTTGGTTGTTTGGTTGGTTGGTTGGTTGCTTGCTTGCTTGCTTTATTCATTCATCAGGCATTTAGTGAGTGCCCATGCTGTCTGCAAGTGAATCTTACAGTTTTTCTTTTCTAGAAGTTTAGGTGGCCAAAGAGCAACACCATCCGCCACACAGTTTGGGAAGATTTCAGAAACCTTCAAAACCTTCCTATACTTTTAGGTGCACATGGGTGGATCGACCTTTCAAGTGGTTCCCTGTCACAAACCCACCCTTTTTTCCCTGCTACTGTTCAGCAAAAGTGTCAGTCTAAGTCAGTTTACATTCTTCTGGTCAAAAGTAAGCCAACAAGATGGTCATCTGTGTCTCTGTCTTCCAGAAGCGATTTCCAAAGTACGGTTGCCCCCCCTGCTGCTGAGGAATGAGTCAGTGAACATTCTCAAGCAGCACTGAGAACTAACTTCTCGTTGTTCTAAATCTCAGGTTTCCCAGTATCCGGTGTGCGTACTTTGTAAGTGCAGGCATTCGCTCAGCGCCTCCTTAGCAGCAGCCCCTCAGAGTGGGGCTGAGGTCCGATTCCTCTGATTCCTCCGGTTACTCTGCGCTTACTCGATTTGCAAGTGTGTACTCAGTGTGTGTACTCGCAACTCCCGGCCCAGGGGTGACAGACCCTGGCTTGCTGGTTCCGGTGACCATTTATTAGTCCACAGCAACTCCCTTGGAAACAGAAGTTACTCTGAAAACAAACTGATGGTGATTCCCTCTATATAAGGTAGTGGGTATTACACTATAAGCGGATTTATTAGTCTTAAACTAAATTACTACTTCAGGCTCTAGTTCAGAGTTTATTAGTTCTCTCTGATGTTACTATAAAAACCAACAGGAGACAAATTATTATTATGATTTATATTGTTATTGCCACTGTTATTCTGTGGTTATTGCTGCAATTCCCTATTTGGTAGGTAAACAGTTACTATATTCAGGGGTCACTAGAATGAAACAGAAATTGAATGTCTTTACCATGAGCAGATCCCTGTTTTATAAGGGACAAGAAACACATGAATACATGGAATCTTCAGATGATCTCTAGTCTTCTTTTAAACAACAGTTCAGCTTCTTTGCTTACTAAACTTTGGGGCACAGTTGTTAGCAGGTAATAAAATTTAAAGGCAAATGTTATAACTTTGCTTTCTGAGTTTCTCATGTTCCTACTTTAATGTTATAAAAATGAAAGTCACAAGAAAGATAATAGCAATGTGCCTGAATAATGAGCTACAGTAAATAGCTGTCATGAATTTATGCCCGTAGAAAGGGAAAATTCCAAACAGATGGCTTTGATTAAAGGTACTTTCCATTACACATTTCAAGATGACGTTGTTAGTATAGGAAAGATGATAGATATAATCTATCTTTAAAAACACTGCTACTGGGTGCCTGTTTTTCTCTTCCGCCCCTCCCCACCTCAAGGACCCTCATCACCACTCCCTCCTCTCTGTGGAAAGCAATAGTTTTGGTGGATAAGAACAAGCATGAAGATCTGACATTGGCAATTGGACCAGGCATGCCTTCGGTTGTACAGTAACTGTGATTCATGCTAATTTCTGGCTGCACTGTTGTATTACCTTCATAAATAATTTGCATCATGGGTGTTTCTGCATATCTTGTACATTTTAATGTTATTTTTAGCTAGGATTTTTTTTTTTGCAATAATGATTTTTAAAATAGACTAATCAAGAAACCTCCTCCAGAGTCAGAGAAACAAGCACTAGGAATAAGTGGGGTCTCTCCCCTCTCTTCCCGAGGCCTTTTCCTTTGCTGCTGGTCTTGCACTTCTACCACTGTTCATTTAAATTTTGTTTTGTAATTTTAGTTCTTTGGAATTCCCATTTCTTTTTTCCCTTACATATCAGGATGTGGCTGTTGGAGTAATTTATGTAACGAGAAATGACACCACCCTGATCTAAAGTGAGCTCTGGCTCTTGGGTAAGGTGCTGATTATTCTACAAGGAGAACATTATTAGAAACTTGAGTTACGAGATGGAAAGAGGGTTAACTCTTTCATTAAAAAATTGTCTTCTACAGGTAACCTCTGCCTGGGCTTGAAGGAGAGTCAGGAAAACACAGAGTAAGAACATAAAAGCCTGCCATGTTGTTGGTGTTGCCCATATGTATGCACCGCTCTGGGCATTTGAGTGTGTTTTCTTCCAGAATACATTCTGTGCATACATATATAAATAAATACATGTAGCTTTAGAAGATAGAATTGTAATTGATACGCTTTTCTGAACCGTCTTTTCTTGCTTTGCAATATATTACGAGAATTTCTTTCCTTGTGAATAAATAAAGATCCTTAAAGTGTTTTTCGGTACTGGGTTTCCCAGCGCACATGTGTAACAGTGAAGAGTCTGCGCCGCACTGCACATGCCTGCTCTCTTCCCTGTCTGTTTCTTCTCCACCGGTACCCACCGCAGAGCTCCCGCTCCGCTCCTGACTGCGGTCAGGTGAGGAGCCCGGACACGAAGGCGTGTAAGAACTCTGCCTGACAGAGAGTTACACTCTGGGTTTCCTCCTCACAGGCAGGACTTTTGAGAAATTATTATTCTTGCATCATGGATTCCTTAACACAGTTCACTGTGTCTTTTCCTGGAAATACTACACTTCCTTAGATTCCTAGGGTATTCTCCTACCTCCCCTCAGAACCGATGGCTCCTCACCTCACCTGTAGTGGGGTCCCTCTCCGTCTCTCGTGTCTCCAGCATGGCCTGGACCTAGCCAAGGCTTTTCCCTACACGTCATTTGATTCGATCGTGTCCCTTCCCAGTTGCCTGGAGTGACCCCACTCACTGTTTAGATTGCACATTAAACTCCTAACCACCGTTCAGCACCTGCAGTCTTCACCACCTTGTGACTTTTCCTGGCATTCCAGCACAGCACTCTGCCGGCCACCCTTCTGGAGCGTTCTGCCTCTGAACTTTGCCCATGCCGTCACTTCCATGTGAAACACTGTCTGTGCAGGTCTCATCCATAAACCAGTCACCCCTGGTCTTTTAAACTCTGCCTGGGAGTCATTTTGATGGCTTTTTTTTTTTTTTTCTGATTAAGTCCACTTGGCTCTAGCCAATATCTGGAAAGACATTGGAGGGAAACCTTAAACAGCTGACAGTTTTGTTTTGTTTTGTTTTGTTTTTAATTAACAGGCTTTGATTTTTTAGAGCAGTTTTAGGTTCACAGAAAAATTGATTGGAAAGTACGGAGAGTTCCCGCATTCCCTGCCTCCCCCTCCCCAACACAGTGTCTTTTGTTATTAACATCTTGCATTTTATTGTTATAATTGATGAACCAATACTGATGTACTACTATTAACTGCAGTCCATAGTTTACAGGGGGGTTTATTCTTTCTGGTGTCCTTTCTATGGGTTTTGACAAATGTATAATGATGTGTGTTCAGTATTTCAGCACCACATGGAATAGTTTTACTGCCTTAAAAATCCCCTGTGCTCCATCTACTCATCCCTCCCGTCCAGACCCACACCCCTGATCCTTTAGCTGTCACCATAGTTTTGCCTTTTCCATAATGTCATATAGTTGGACTCATGCAGTAGGCAGCCTCCTTGTATCGGCTTCTTTGACTTAGTCACATATTTTTACAGATCTCTCATGTCTTTTCATGGCTTGATAGTTTTTATTTATTTACTTTTAGAGAGACAGCAAGGGAGGGAGGAAGAGAGGGTGAGAAACATCAATGTGAGAGAGAAACATTGATCGGTTGTCCTCATACTTGCCCCAACCTGGGATGGAACCAGCAACCCCAACGTGGGCCCTGTTTTGCATTCCCACCAGCAATCAGTGGGAGTCCTGTTGCTCCACATGCTCGCCAGCATTTGGTGTTGCTGTTGTTCTGGATTTCGGCCATTCTGACAGGTGTGTAGTCATAGCTTATTGTTTTAATTTGGAATTTCTTAATAACATGTGACGTGGAGCATCTTTTCATCTGCTTATTTGCCATTCACAGATCTTCCTCAGTGAGTTGTCTATTCAGGTGTTTTGCCCCTCTTTAAACTAGATTGTTCGTTTGCTGATAGTGCACTTTTCCCACTGCTCCGTTGTTGGCTGTTACTTCTTTTCCCCATCAGTTTGGCTGTCACTGCTCTGTTAGGTTGCATACTATTTTAAGGAAAGCTTTCTTCCTTGATAAACCAGTGTGCCTCCCAAAAGTTTCTCCATGCCAATACATCCCAGTGAATGTCATCTTCCCAACTCAGTGCCTGGCACAAGTTGTCCTGACCTCAAGTCTGTTTTCCAGCACCGTAGGGCCATTTCATGTGGCCCACCCCTTTGATGGCCACATGCATCCGTTCCATCCATGGCAGTGACGTTCACTTCTGAGTCTGCCCAGATGTGACCCGTCTACCTCTTTATGTGCCCAGGCTGCTTATTTGTTCTAATATCCAAGGCAAGTGCAAGAGTCAAGAATGTAGAAGGCAGTGGTTAACATAACATAAATCCCACTGTTATGGTCCATTTCTGAGCCTGAACTGGTGTTAAGCTTAAGAAATTGCTTGGATACTTTGCATTAATTCTTAAGTTCTACTCTCAGCTAGAATGATTTAATCACGTATTTTTAAACTATTGTTTCTGGTGCCTGTTTAATTTTAACTGCTGACTACAAAAGTTGTTTTAACTTTTTCTTGCTGACTTACTAAAAGCACCAAGTCTATGGCAGTAAGAGACAGAAAGTGAAGCAGACCTGTACATAATACTAGGATTCACATGCTCTCTCCATATATGCAATACTAATTATCTGAGAGAAAGACTACAATTAATGAATTTTCTGAATCATTGACTACACTATAGATAATGTAGAGCTTCCCACTCCCGTGTGCTACAGGGGGGCTGCAGGTATGTCAGGGTACCAATCACCTCAGCCCTTGGGCAGCCTTGAATTCCGAGGCTACAGAGCTCCCGGCCCGGGCCTTGAACAATTGCGCTAGCATGCAGCCGCCCAGGTGTTAACTTTTCTATGCAAGTCGTGCCACGAAGAGAGGGGGAAAGAGGAGAGGCCCCAGCACACACATGGAGAGGAGAGAACAGTGGTTTGGAATTCGGAGGAACCCAGTGTGCTGTCAGGTCTCTGAGAGCAGAGATTATGTCCCTTCTCTATCCTCACAACTGACACAGTGCTTGGTACACAGTGAGTGACCAATAAATATTAATCAGTTTAATTCACAAACATACCTAATAATAAATTCACTGAGCATGGGACTTAATTTTGTCGTTCCTCCATTTCCAGAGTTGGGAATAGATTGTATATCTTTATGACAGATGTAAATCGAAATGTAGATAATAAGGCTCTTGTGACCTCAAGTGGCAAAACACGTGCCCTGTCTTTAGTGTGGTGTCAGGCACCCAGTAGGGCATCTGTTCAGTCCCACTCACCCTCTCTCATTTGTTATTTCAGGTGATAATGTTGACAACAATGGTGATAAAAATAGCATAATACACTGATGTAATCCTCAGAGCTGTTCTTTGAGAAGTATTTCTTTTTAACCTCATTTTAATACATGATGAAAATGATGCAAAAATTAAATGATTCCATAAGATTGTGCAAATAGTATGACATAACAGGACCTGAACCATACTTTAGTTTTATAACCTCAAATCTCAAGGATTTTCATCTATACCAAAGATAATAATAAAGTTTAATCTACATTCACTTGAAAGACTAAATCATAGGGTGTGTGGAGGTGGTGGGGGGAAATGGAGACAATTGTATTTGAACAACAACAACAAAAAAGAGAGAAAATAAAGAAAGAAAGAAAGACTGAATCACTTCCAATTAGCATGTTATTTGATGCAAATGATGATGATAAAGTAAATTTAAGCATGCTTAAATGAGGTAAACATTCCTTCACCGTTTTAAAATATATATATATAACCAGCTAAAGTAGGTTTGAGCTAAACACCAGTGAGAATCTATAAATTCTAAATCTGGAGGTTTTGGATTAATAGAGGAGTTTTAGCGTGAATTAACTGTTTGTAGCATGGTAAAAGGTAAAAGGACAAACCCATGAACCTACTTGCCATCACGAAGCTCGGCGAGGTGAAGGGAGATTGGGTGGGTGCTGCACTGGGAGAACGGGAAGCGGGGAGAGGAAGGTTCACCAGGTGGAAGCCTTGGAAGGCTTTGGATGACATCCTTTGACAGAAAGGAATGTCTTTAAAATCTCACACCAGCAAGGAGGAGGTAAAAGAAATCAGCGATGTTTCTTCTTTTATTTCCCTCTTTCATTTGAATAGTCAGTCACTTGGTCTACTCTAGTTTTGAGTCATAAGGAGTCTTCAGATACCCCTCCTGTGTTTTTAAAGAAACACTTAATTTTCCTCTGAAAACTGGCACACACCATGGGGACATGAAGTGGGTACCCCTGCAGTTCCCCATTTTTGTCAGCTGAGCTTAGCTTTATACTCGCTACAAAATCCAGAAGGCTTATTTTCTCACAAGGTACAACTCACTGGCAGTTATGGACATCACATATTCACTCCTGCATTTGTTAATCCTCCAAATATTTCTCGACTGCCAGCAATAGGCCCATTGTGGGGGAAGAACACATACTCCTTGTCTTCAAGAAGCTCACGGTCTTAACTCTGGTGCTTGGTTCACCAGACATCTTGTTTCTCTTTCACCGAATTCAGAACTGTTTCTGTTTCACCGAATTCAAAACCTCCTCCCTGGGTGCAGGTGAACACTGGCTGCAGAATTCTCCTTGGTGTAGTGAGCATACATCTCACTCATTGACCAGGTTAGAAGTTCATGAGTCGTGGAAAAAAGGAAAGGGGGTTTGAGTGACTTGACGTCTGGTTTCCAAGGCGGAGAGGACTGCTCTCTGTGTGCGCTCAGTGTTTTCTATACGTAGGGGAAACATGTCTTCAGCGTTTTAGAAAGACAAAGAAAGCAACACTAAAGATAGAATGCAGGGGGATGACAACCTTAGGCTTTTAAACAACCATGTTCCAGTTCAGTTTGTTCCTGTTTGCTTTGAGAAGGGAAAAAAGGAGAGAGAACTCTAATTACAAACTCCACACTTCTTTCAGCTATCCTATTTTCAATCCTATGTAATTTGTACAGCTGAAGTGGCAAGTGCTTGCTTTTAAATGTGAAGAGAAGGTGCCCCATTTAATGCTTAGAAAAGATTGACTTTTGATTTAAACAGAAACAAAAATCTCCAGGGCCTAAGGATCCGTGGTTTGAAACATCAAGGAGCAGCCGTTTTGTTCTCCACGGCTTTGGCCCTTTGAGGGGACTGTCTTCCTTTTAGCTCTGGCTCCCCCTCCCCCATGTCCTGTCTCCTCTGGGAGGAGGGGAGCTCCCAGATGACCTCTGAAGTGGGTCTTGTGTGGTTAGGATGGGACACGTGGCTGGTTTCTGGAAGGGCCTCTCCATGACACTCAGGCTACGTTCCTCGCCTGGAAAGCCCATCCCGAGGTAGAACTTTGATCCCTGTGGCTGAAGCAGGCTGGTCAGCATTTCTATAAGGTCCCAAGAAGAGGATGGAAGCTGTTTATGGAACACTTAGTAAGGGGCTAGGTGACTTTCACATGTGATTTTTTATGAGCTAGAAAGACATCTTGACAAACTCTTAGGTGGCTATTGCCGTCTCTGTTTTGCAGATAAGAGATGCTTATGAAACGGAAGTGAGTCAGCTCAAAGTTACCCTGCTATTAATAAACATGTGGGCTTTGACCCTAAATCTTTGAGTAATAAACCCATGTCCCGTCTACCACAGGCATTCCTCTCCTTGAGTCAGACAGCACTTGTCGGGAACGGCATTAGCACTGGCAGATGCAGTGTTTCTACCCCCACCCACCTAGTCCCTGAGAACCTGTCCACACATGTGATCACATGTCCCATCGAGGGTTGCTCCGGCCTTTTGCCTGCTTGATTCCAAACGTGAGAAAAGAAGAGGAGGGTCAGGTGGATCATCGGTCTATTACTATGTCCCAGTGTTTGCTATCATGTGAGGGGAAAGTTCCACGAGAGCTCATTTTTTTTTCCTCCCTCTCCTGCCTTCGGGCATCACAGAGCCACAGCAGTAATCACTCACAGCTCCAAGCGTAACTCACTGCCTTTGCTTGATGGTTTACACATATTCTTAGTATCAACTCCTTTTTCCAACACAATCTTATGTGAAACCTCAGTATATAAAACTGATAAAGGAAAATTTTGTTAGTGTAATGTTTGTTAGATTTCGGTGTATAATGCTGACTTATGAAACCAAGATAAAAAAACAACAACAACATGAGGTTTTGTGATGAACACAGAAATCTGAAATCAGTGTTACGGATGACAGCTGCAGGCTTCTATAACTTCAGTTTCCAATTTATTCCCTTTTGTTGTTGACTTTTTTCACATTGTTGCACAGTATTGAGAAAATCCTGGTTCCGCAAAATAAGGAGTTGCAAATGATAACAGGGCATTTTGTTTTTTTAAACAGCTACCTTGCAATTGCAAGATATTTTTTCATTTAAACTTACTCATGTGAAATATATTCCCTTAAAACAAAAGGAAAAGTGGAGATGACTTGTTTCCAAGTTGAAGTTGTTAACAGTATGAAACGATTTGCATTTTTTAATTTGTAAGGCTGCAATTTGGGGAACCAATGGTAGTTTCCTTAGCTAGTCTGAGTCTTCCGTTAGTGACAGAAACCACTTCAAATTAAAACTTTGATGAGATGCTCATTGATGTCCTTAAGAGAAAAAAGGAAACTTATAAGCCTGTGGGCCCATCTCTGTCTATTCAATTTCAGAAGGCCAATTTACCTTGTTTTGCATGGTGAGTCCAGCCTTTGACCTTGAACTTCATAGTGGCATTTTGCCACCATAAGCACAGTTACTCATGACACTTCAGTCAAATCCAGTCCATCAATTTTGTTACACCATTTTGGAAAGAGATTTGAGCAGAGACCCAAATGAAGGAAACGCATTTCGTGATTTTCAGAAGAGAAACATGCCAGGTAGGAGCAGGGTAGAGCCTGGCGTGTAGAAGGAAACGTGGAGGCAGGCAGGAGGTGGGGGTCACACAGTCGGGAACGCATCGTGTGGGGCCCACTGAGCCTCGGTGCGGACCGGTGCTGTGGACTTCGCCACCAGTGTGGTGGGAGCCACTGCAAGGTTGGAGCAGAAGAGTATAGGATCTGATCCACACCTCAAAATCTCAAGGATAATTTTCACTCCATACACTTACTGTTGGGTGGGAACTTCGGAGCCTAACCCCTCTAAATACTGTTCTTCCTATGACACAGGGAGTGCTTTTTTAAAAAAATTAAATTCACTTCATAGTGAGAAATTTAATTTAAAAATAGAATGCAGGTGCTCTGAAGCCCCTTGGTAGAATGCTGGGATGTTTTGTTTTAAAATTAAGTCTATTGGGGTTACATTGGTTAATAATGTTATGTAAGTTTCAGATACACAGTTTTGTAATACATTGTATGAACATTCCATTGTGTGCTCACCACCCAAAGTCTTGGTCCCTTCTGTCACCATATATTTCCCTTCTTCCCTCCTCCCTTCTTTCCCTTCTTCCCTTCTTCCTCCTCCCTCCACCCCTTCCCCTCTGGGAACCACCATGTTACTGTCTGTGTCTGTGAGTTTGTCTGTTTTGTTTGTTCCTTTGTTGATTTTCATTTTGTGTACCACATGAGTGAAATCATACAGGTTATGCCCTTTTCCACCTTACTTCACTTAGTGTGTTGCTCTCAAGACCCATCCATTTGATCACAAATGGCAGTATTTCATCTTCGTAATGGCTGAGTGGTGTTCTGTTGAATATATGCCCCACATCTTCTTTGTCAGCTATCAGCTGAAGGGCACTGCCGTTGTTTCCATGTCTTGGCTGCTGTAACTGATGCTGCAATGCACATAGTATCTTTAGGAGTAGGTGTTTTCAAATGTTGGGGGCTGAAGTTTTTTAGACAAGTGTAAAAGCTACATGCTTCAGTAAAGATTAAATTAGAAATTGTATGCAAAGCTGCTAAGACTGTAACCAGTACAGACTCTGGCCCTCTCTGCTCCCCTACTCTTTATCAAAACCCTTGCGGTTGATGTCTGCTTTTGTTCATCATCCTGGTAAACCATTTGCTTACCAAAAAAACCAACAAACCACTGGCATCCAATGATAAGTACCATTTCCAGAAAGAGGTACGTTCTTTGTGTCAACGATAATGGATCATCTTTTTGGAAAACAGCTCCTGTGACTCTTGGAATAGCTGAACTGATACTGAATTGGACTTGGGATCACTTTTTCTTTTCTTTCTCTTTTTCTTTTTAAAGATTTTGCCTACTTTTTCTGTCACCAAGCATGGCTTTCATGAAAGAGGCACATTTCTCTGACTTCTCCCATGTTGCATTAAGTTCTTTCCTCTAGTTTCTTAACCCCAGTGCTCAGCAAACTTTAGAAGGTGCTATCTGATGTCCTCTTCCCATAGGACATTTTTAAAACCACTTGCTGCCCTTGCTGGGTGGCTTAGTTGGTTGAGCGTCATCCCCTGCACCGAAATGCTATGGGTTTGATCCCCGGTCAGGGCACATACCTAGGTTGTGGGTTCGGTTCCCAGTCTGTACATATGGGAGGCAAATGATCGATGTTTCTCTCTCACATCGATGTTTCTCTTTCTCTCTCTCTCTCGGCCCCCCCACCCCCAAAATCAATAAACATGTCCTCAGGTGAAGATAAAAAAAATTAAAAATAAATTTAAAAAAATAAAGTTACTTGCTTATTGATACATGACAGGGAAAGGAAATATTTTTTATTGAAATAGTCAAATTTGCAACAAATATTTTAATAAAGTATTTTAATTAAAAAATTAAACAATAATGTGCAAAGGACAGTTAGGTTACTATATGGTTCTTTTAGTAGGAAGAATTTTTAGATTGAACTGTTTAAAACCCTTTGAAAACTGAAATAATTTATTTCTTGGAAATAATTAAAACAAAATAGAGTGTGCAGAAGACCCATCTCATAGTGTATTTAAAATACAGTGTTCTGGGCTTCACTCCCAGTAATTCTGATTCAGACAGAAATCTAGGGTTGGGCAGACTTGTAACTGTACTAAGTGCCCTAAGCAGACTCACACAGGGCATGTGAATTTTCATAAGTACCCCGAATGACAGCTGTGGGAAACCACGTTTGAGAAGCCTTGCTGACTTTCTTCTGGAGGAACGCCGACTTTGTTTTAGAAAATGTCAAACGTGTCTGAAAGTAGAGAGATGGTAACATGAACTCCCCTGCCCCCATCACCCACCTCAACAGCCATCAGAATAGTTTCTACCTCACCCCTGCACCCAGATTATTTTGGATCAAATTCTAAACATCATACCATGAATAAATATTTTAACATTTATATAAGCAATTGGGATTCTTCTTACATAAAACCACAGTAGCATCAGCACACCTAAAAACTAATTTAAAATAATTCCCTAATATCATCAAGTAT
The DNA here is from genome assembly GCA_004024845.1 of Tonatia bakeri. NCBI lineage: Eukaryota > Metazoa > Chordata > Mammalia > Chiroptera > Phyllostomidae > Tonatia > Tonatia bakeri. The sequence continues at coordinate 275,866 of PVIA01001416.1, forward strand.
ATAGTCAGTGTTTATGTTTTCCTAGTTGTTTCATAAATAATTTTTTGTTACAATATGTTGTAGGATTTTTTTTATGGTTTACTTGACTCAGGATACAAATAAAATCTATTTATGTCTTTTAAGCTATTGGTTCCATCTTCATTTTTTGTGCGTTACATTTCTTTCTGTTGAAGAGACCAGGCCATCTGCCCGGCAGAATTTCCCACCATCTGGATTTTGATGACTGCGTCCCCGTGGTGCTGTGAGGCATGTTCCCGTCTCCTGCGTTTCCTGGAAATTGTAAGGGAGTTCTGCAGACGTTATTTACTTCTTGCCTGATGACCTTGTAGTTGGTATTGTGTTGTGTATACCCATCAGGAGGTAATGGTTAGCAGTGTCTCCTTGTGCAATAAGATTTTTGTCTAAATTCTTACATCTGTTAGGAATTGCAAAATGGTGGCAGTCTAATTCTATTCTCTTTTCACTTATTAGCAGGAATCGTTCATGAAGAGAAACTTCTCCTCACCTACTGTTTGTTACGCCGTGCTTCAGGTTTTACGCAAAAGACAGGGTAAACACTTTATTCACCAGTTTTCAAAATGAGGTTTCTTCATAGTGCCCTCCCAAGCCATCACGGTTTCTTAAAAGCACTGCTGTGAACTCATGGATTTAAATGCACCTGGTGTGTTTCAGTCAGTACAGTTGCTGCCCACACGGATGCTCGAATGGCCCTGTCTTTGACCATTGATTGGAAACCTATTCAGCTGGCCGCCGGGTCCTTTCAGTACCATACTAGTTGTCTTTGACATTTTCCTTGCTTTCTAATATGACAGTGTGTTCCCAGCTTATCTTGGACATTTCCTGCCTCAGACCAGGTTCAGTTTTTTTCCGAAGCAAACCCGGTTCCTTTTGGTGAGAAATGGTATCTGGAGAGCACAGGTGTATTTGGGCTCCAGGGGTACTCGTCACAGCCAGTTTGTCATTGTTTCGCAGCCTCTTCAGTGGGTGCAACCGGAGCTGGGGATGGAGCTGGGGTGCTCTTTCATACACACGACATGTGTGTATTTTATAGAGTGCAGCACTTCATGAGTGGACGCTGAGGTACCACCCCAGGGCTCTTCCTAACCTCGGCATTTCCCTTCTGTCAGGCTGGAAGGGGCAGCCCTCAGTCACTGGCACCATCTCCTCATTCACTTTGTCCTGCACCACACTCGCCACAACTTCTGAGTGAAAATGCCGGCGATGCCCCAACAATATACTGACTGGAAACATTTAGCTGGTGTGGGGTTTGTTTTGTTTTCTAGTCCGTTGGGCTAGGGATATGCAGTTACACTGTGGTGCGCTAGGGTCACCTGGAATAGTTCCTCTCTGTGTGTTTATGCCAGTAACTGGATGTGCATATATGTTTATATTTTTTATTTGAAAAATGTAAAGGAGGTTTTTAGAAAGTTATCTTTGTTCAGTAATTATGTAGGAATATCTAAATGCTCCTGAACTCAAACCTCTATAAAACACGATGAAGTCATTGAAACTTGTATTTACCGCTTATATCCTTTACCCTGTCTCCTCTGTTTTCTATGCATAACCATTTTTGTACGCATCCTTCACTTTCAATATAAGCAATTACTTTAGGTAGGGTTTACATTTTCTTGCTGCAATGAATATATTTATATTGACTCTTTAATATAATACCCTTAACGGCCCCTTTTTCTAGCTGGTCTCTGTTGGTTTCCTACTATGAGCAGTATTGAAACTCTCAGTAACCCTTTCCTCTTCCCTCCCCTCCCATTATTTGATTTAAAGATCTAAGTGAGAGTAACCCTTTTATGTCTATACCAGTGAGTGTATTCTCTTCTGTTTCATATTTTCTCATTTTAAAATCATCAGAGTATCTCCATTGTCAGAGTGTACAATTATGGTATATAATGCTGTCCCCGTTACGATCATTTCTGAGTAACAGACCGACAGCTGATTGTGTGTTTAATGCTCACCCCAGCCCTCACATCAGCGCATCTCTGGCCATTCTAGTTACCTGACCTTTCCCCCTCGGGGACTCCCACGGAAGGGCCTGTGGGAACAGTGTGTGTTCCCTGGCTCTTCGCATATGCAAAACAGGTTGTCATGACTTGAACAGGATTTGGACCGGACACAAAATTCTTGGCTCAGTTGCCTTTCCTGAGTGCCACTCTGCTGACTCCTAGCATAAAGCCCGGCTCTTGAAAAGTCTGATGACTCTAATTTGCTGCCTTTTATAAGTGACTTGGTCTTTTTGCCTGGATTTCCTAAGAATTTTATTTTATTTTATTTTTTGTCTTTTTTTCTGGGTCAGTTTTTCCAGGTACATGGTGTCCTTTCAATATATAGTTACAAGTTTTTTTTCTACTTCTGTCTGGAAAGTGTGCTTGAGAAGCGATTTGAAGTATTTGTTCTTTCATTGCTTTGGTTTTCTTTTTGAAGACTCTTATTGTTTGATTTTCTTTGCCTACCTTCTCTCTCAGAGGCTTTCTCTTGAACTCCTTCTCTTTCTTAATTTCTTTTTGATGTTTAAAACTCTTCCTTTCCATTGTCTAAGACTCTTCAGGCATCCTCTGTTGTGTGTATTACTTCCTGTGTTCCTTGTTTAGTTTTTATTTCTAAATTGTCTTTTCCTATTACTTCCAGTTCTTTCTTAGTTATTTCCTCTCTGTCTAAAACTCTTTTCTCCATTCACTCCATTTCTGAGTTTTTCAATTAGACTTGTGTTTCTTTGTGTCTTGTTTTCTCAGTTTTCTCCTCTTTTGAAGTCCTAAAGTCCTTGCCTGTTTTATGGGCATGTCTTTGTGGAAAGAATGTTATTTTCATCCTTATTCCATTTTTAAAAATAATAACTGCACATTGGGTTTGATGGCAGTCCTATTTTGTTACTCATGTTTAAGTGAAATGAATTTTTCTGTATTTTTAGGGGCAAATGAAAGCTTAGAAAATCTTCTAAGCTCTAGAACTCCCTCTTCTGTTGTTTCCTGTTCATATCCATGGAATGATAAAGTGAGGTCCCTATTTTCTTAGCTCTGTCTCCTCTGCTTCTCCTTTTGTTGGCCCCTTCCCTTCTCTTCTATTTTGCTGTTACTGTCATGTTCAGGGTGGATTCTGCTCTCAGAAGTTCCTCCTCGGGGTGTTTGGTTGTGGGGGGGGGCTTTGTTAAAACAAAGGGTGATGAGGGTGTACGGACTCTCTGGCACCTAGTGTTTCTTGCAGTCCCTTGCCCTGGCTCTGCAAATTGAATTTTGTGGGACTTCTGGCCAGTTAATGCTGTTGTGCTCAACATAGCTCATCAACCTGCTCACCTTCTGGCGAGGACCTTTTGGAGATCTGGGGGTCCCTTGTCATGACACCTCGGGTATCCACTGCCTTTCCTCCAACTTTCTCCTGCACAGGTACTGCTCCCACCTGGCTCTGTAGTTGTAGACAGTTTTTTGGACGCACCTGTTAGTATTTTCAGGCTCACGGACTAGGTGGCCACCTAATATTGTTCTGGTGTTGTTCATGGATTACAGATTTGGGGCCCTAAGTTCTCTGTTTTATTGTTGACAGTGTTGTGGAGAGGGGAGGTGGAGGAGGACAGGCTTCGGGAGATTAAAAACTACGCTGCCTTCGACCTTGGCCGTTGTCTTCCCTGAGTCCCCACTTTGTCTTTCTCTCAGTGTTACCAGTTCTTGAGAAGGTGTTTTTGCCAGGTGCCATCCTTCTGGATTCAACCTAAAAGTACTTACAAATATGAAAAGGTTGGTTTCCTTTATATATTTATTGAATAGTTAATTGTCTATTAAGGAAAACCATAAAAAACCTTGAAAAAACAAAACACCAATTATTACTTCTTAAAGCAAAAACTAGCTTTACTTGTTAATTTTTTAAAGTGCTGTATGTAGGGAGTGAAACTGTTAACATGTATCATTTGTAAGTGAACCCGTGTGTGTGGCCATACCACCCTGAACACATCTGATCTCATCTGTAAATGAACAACCTAAAAAGTCAGTAGCTCCTTATCCATCTAAAGATACAATATACATCAGGGTTAGGATGGGTTAGAACTGTGGGCATTGGTGGCAGGCCTGAAGCTGAAAAATCCCCTCGGGGTCTTTCTGATATGCATTCTGATGACCTGGACAAGTCAGCCTTTCCCTCCGCTGTGCCCCTCACCCCAGGAAGTCTCCAGTTCTGAGAATTGACTTGTTAGAACTTTTAAAACGTAGCTGCCAAATTGCCATAGACAGAAAAAGAAAAATATTTTTCTCCTTGGCATTTAATAGCTTGATAGTAATGCACAAAAGGAGCCATGTGCTTATTCTCTTTTGTCCATTTCAAATTCTTCACGGCCCTCCGTGGCGTGGAAGACAGGGTCAGCAGCCATGCTTGTAGTATATATGACATTTGGCACCTTTCCACAAAAGGTCCTATTTCCTGTAGAGTTTAAATTTAGGTTTACTGAGAATCTGAGAAATACAGTAGTAAAAGCGGAACTGGAGTTTCCTCTTTTGGAAGGTTTCCTTGTTAAATTCTGTTCATGACTCTGAGACTTCATCCCCACCTTACACAGGAGACTCCAGAACAGTGCGGTGATTGCATCTTCCTTCTTCTGACAGAGTCATTTCTTCACTCGGCATAGCAGGCTGAAGGGGCTGTGTGCGCAGCGGCCACCCTTGTCCTCCATTCTGTTGTCGTGAGAGGTCTTGGTAGTCCACTTACCTCAGTGCTGTTACTAAATTTCAGCCAACTTCATATGTATTTTTCCGACATCCTCCTTGCTGGGTTTTCAAGGGCAAATCACTCTTGGATAAAACAGTCAACATAAACAGTGACTAGAGTAGTCAGATGATCATGTACGAGTATACTCTGAGTGTGAGGATCTGCAGAGGGAAGAGAGCCTGGTGTTCTTCAGCGGGCATGCCAAGATGAGTAGGCTTCGAGTCTCTCACTGAAATGGACTGCCCGCGGAGGAGATAGATGGAACATTGCCTTTACCACTCTGAAACCTGGCCCGGCAGCTGGCGCTCTCTCTCTGTCCGGTATCAGTACCCCATAATGTGTCACACCTGTAGTATTTCAGATAGGAAAAAAACAAATAAACAGGAAATTTTTATGTGTGCTAAAGGCCTTTCAACACCGTCCATAGTTTCTCTCTTTGCTCTGCAGATGGGTTTCAGGTCCTCTGAGCGTGACCGTGAAGGAGGCCTTGGCAGAGATGCCGCCTCTCCCACGGGCACGCTGCTGCCCCTCGAGCACATTTAGTAGTGAGGCCCAAGTTCGTGTGAACCCCTCCCCAGATAAGGCTGTAAGGGAATGTATTTCCAAGTGCAGAAGCTCCTCTTTACACTCTCTGCCACCCACCTTCATGGTTATGGCCAAGTTCTACTCCATTCTGAACCAACTTATCTACTTAAGGGCTGAATAGAAACCATATCTGCATAAGTGCTGGAACAAATGGGAATACTGATACTTTGTAAGTTAATTAAATTATAATAAGAACAGGAAGAAATCCAAAGAGTTTTCATTATCTATTTCCTTTTAGAAAGTAGTACAACAAAATGATCCAGGGCCTCTCATACTTCTGTAGGGATTTAGCAGAAGACTAGTGAGTAGATTATCATTTGTCCCTTCGATTCCCAGCTGTCTCTGGCCTCTGCTTCCCATGGCTCAGCTGATTTGCCGCCTGCTCAGCTCCTCAGTGCACGACACATACCAAGCGCAGAAGCGTCAGGTGGAGAAGACTGCAGTCTGCTGTGCACATTTGCCACGCAGCCCGTCGTGTGTTCACAAACGTAACATTGGGATCTGCTATTTGGTATAGTTTGGCCACAGCCAAATAGGCTTCCATGGTGGTGGCAGCAGTTGGCACTCCCACCAGCAGCCAGTGCACCGATTCCAGGTGGGACAGTTGGAGTGCAGAGGAGTAGCATGTGGTTTCTAAACCTCAGACAGCACCAGGGCTCAGTCCTCGGAGCTCTTTTGATCTCTTAAAACTGTCTCAAAGCTGACTGACCACATCCGCAGCGTGGGCCTCTCCTTTGAGTGTCAGACCGGGAGACCCCAGTGCCTCGTGATTGTCTCCGCTTGGACAAACTCTTTTGTTTGAGTTTTCGAATATGTTTCTATTTTATGAATGAAGAGTCACATTCTGCTTAAAAATCCAGAGGTATTTCTTTAAGATACGAACAAAAGAAAGCAAAGAGACAATGAAGGGAAGCCACCAGGGAGCTCAGAGATAACTTACAATTTCTTCTTAAAATAGTATTAAAATTATGAGCAATATGCATGTCCATTTATCCAAAAATGCTAGAATAATAGAAAGAGCAAAATTCAGACAATTTCCTGACTGTTGGCTTAGAGTTTCTATTATACCTTTATCTTCCATATGCTTTTGTTTTTTTTTAAGACTTTATTTATTTATTTTTAGAGAGAGGGGAAGGGAGGGAGACAAAAAAGGAGAGAGACACCAAGGTGTGGTTGCCTGTTGCACGCCCTCAACCATGTGCCCCAACTGGGAATGGAACTGCAACCCCTTGGTTCACAGACTGGCACTCAATCCACTGAACCACATCAGCCAGGGCCATATGCTTTTGTTTTGATATTTATTATTTATTATTGTATTTTTATTGTTGACACTATTACAGATGTCCTCATTTCTCCCTTTTGCCCACCTCCCCCACCCCCCACCCTAGCCCACCCTTCCCTCTGAAAGTCACCACACTGATGTCTGTATGGGTTATGCATGCATGTTCTT